>VYXF01002805.1:1037318-1082761 GCA_013397295.1 Polioptila caerulea | reverse complement strand
AAAAAAAAAAAAAGGAAAAGAGCCTCTTCTCTTTCCCGTTTTGGGGGCAGAAGGACATTAAGGAGCACTTTGGGTGCAGTAGCCCTCACATTTATTGCAATTATTACAGCACTGAGAGGCTCCAGCCGAGACCACAATCCCTTTATGATGAGCAGCGTAAGACATAAAGCAAGGGAAAAGCTTTATCTCAGAAATGCATAAACTGAACACAGCTAAAAAGGCTACTAAGGAAAAAAACCCTCACCCCTTCTTCCATGATAAGGAATAGGCATAAGTGAGCTTGTCTCCAAAATTCCAGTGAGATCTGTGACAGAGTCAGGGGGAATGACCCAGGTCCCTGCTAGGCTGACACCTCCATTTCCCAAAGACACACCCATGACAATTCCTCATCTCCCAGGTTCTGCAGCTCTTTCACGGCCTTTGAGGAGACTTTTAGGGCAGTAAATCAACATTTACAAAGCTAAGTGCATACACAGGCCTTCTGGGGATAATGGCATTGGGTTTGTTTGTGTTTGCCATGAAACAAGGGCAGAGAAGAAAACCACAGGTTTTGGACAGGAAATGTGCAGGCCATGCATCTGGCACCATTTCCAACTCCTCTTTTCTCCCCATTTTGCATATCCAGCTGGGAATGTCCATTCTACTATCTGTTCACCTGACCCAGTGTTTGAAAACACATTGTGATTTAACCATCGCCAGAGAAAAGAGCATTAAAGCTCCAACATGACTTAGAGCATGGATTAACAACAATCATATGGGAACTATCTCATTTTAGCTAAAAGGGAGTAGGATTAAATGCAATTAAGAGCTCCCAATGATGTAATAAAGACAACTAAAAAAAATCAAGGCAAGTGAGCAAAAAGCAATCACTTTTCTGTCTAGAAACAGTAAAATAATGACAGCCTGATTGTTCATAGGGTCGCCGAGGCCAAAATGTGCAGAATGACCTTCATTAAGTCATACTTTGTACTTCTGCTGGGGGACTGTTGCATCTGCTCCTTTCGATTTGGCTTGTCTGAGTAACAAAGCTCCCAGCGATCATCTAAACCTCATTTGGAGCACCTGTGAACAATTCATTATATTAATATAACAGCAGGGGAGGAGTGCAGCTACTAATAAATAGGTTGTTGAGCAGCTTTTGCTGCCAAGGTTGCTTTGCCCAGTGAGGAAATGTCCCCTCCATGCAAAAGCTGTGGAACTGCACTGAGACGCTGGGCTTGGTTGTACCACGACACGTCAGAACACACATCTGGTGCTAGAGAAGCATGTAAATTAATTTTGCCTTTCAAAACAGTTGATAAATGTGTGTCTAATACTTCTGAGGGACTGCAGCATGATTTGAAACAGTTTGTTCTCAGTTAACGTAGAACAAATGTTCTCTGGCTAAAGGTGGCTACGAAAGGCATTTGGTAACGATTTGTACCAGCTGGGCCTCTCATTACTTTGAATAGATTTGTGTAAATCAGCACATAAAAATAAGCAAGTGGTCAATGCCTTTAATTGCATTTGGATGTGCTGTAGTAATGGCAAATATCAGAACTTTTGCATTTGTCCTCGCATTCTGCAGTTCTAGAAAATAGATTTTTTTTTTGTTATAGAAAGAGCAGCAAAAAGATTTTGCTGTTAACATCTATTTAGTCTGGTTTCAACTTAGTCACATTTTGCAAATGTCAGGGAAAAGCAAAGGTCAAATGAGGAAAAAACAGTATGCTATGGATCAGTACAATTACAGAGAGCAGAGTAGCACAGGGTTATGGAATCAGCTTGGGAGGAAAACATATCTGCAATGTTGGATAGACACAGGGCAAAATCCTGCCCACGGACAGATAGCAGCTTGAAGCAGTAGGAAGAGATATTGTTTATGTTAGTGTACTTTAGGACATATTCCCAGAGAAACAGAGTTTTCAATCCATTGCCTCTCTCTTTTTTTTTTTTTTTTTTTGGGCAGTTTTGGAACAGCCTTGGTTTGGACCAGTTTTCAGGCCTGAGCATCCTCATTGTGACCATCCCTGGAAGTGGAAGTTGTCTAAGTCAGTCTGCATTAAGGTACCTAAAAACCTTGATATCTCTTCCATGTATTGTCTTTTGTCACTGTTATTCTGCTGGGTATGGGCATTGCCCAGGGAAGCTGTGGCTGCTCCTGGATCCCTGGAAGTGCCCAGGGCTGGGCTGGGCTGGACAGGGCTTGGAGCACCCTGGGACAGCGGGAGGTGTCCCTGCCATGGCAGGGGCCTGGAACTGGGTGAGCTTTAAAATCCCTCCCCACTCAGACCAGTCTGGGATTTAGTGAAGATTCTAAAGCACACTTGAATCACTTGAAGGGAGTGTGAGGTGAATAATTATGAAGTATTCTGCCATTATAGATTTGATAGAACTTTAGTGATGATTATTCTGGAAGGCACACAAAATCCACACCGTGATGTCTCCAGCCCAGTTGGACTGAAATAGACACTGCCCAATTTTCATCCCTTTATATAAAGAAGTGAAAATTAGAAAAGGAAGGATGCTACACGTATCAACAGCCAGGAGGAAGAACATTTTAAACACAGAATTTAATACAATCAATAAACTTTATATCAGTATAACAGAGTCAACAACATAACTCTCATAACATCACAACCTCACATTTTCTATGTCACCGTTGACATGCATTAAAGATTACTTCTTTCAGCCAATTTTCTCTTCATGGCACAATCTTTTTTATCCTGTAAATACATTTGTTGGTTTCTCAACATCCAATTAAACATGTAAAGAAAAGCCATAAAGAGATCCAATTTATATTTTTTAATTTCAATGAATTATTTTAAACTTAGTGGCCATCAAGTATTTACTATTACCTCTTTGCTGGCATTGATTTAGCAAAAACTGGTAATTGTCATGCTGCTTGTGGGGTTTCAAATATAAACATTTTCACATTTACTATGAAATCCTCTCCAGCAACATGAAATTGAAGGACAGACAAAACTGCTTTTATAGAAAACCAAGCTAATTTTTATCATTTTTTTTCTGTAAGGGATGATCACTTGAAACCTTTGAGCTGAAAGGAATCACAGGCCACAAGCAAGCTGAGGGATTTTCAGTAATTGTATCATTCACATTAATCTTCTGCATAGATAGCTATGAAATAAATACTGCATGTGAGCAAGTGTAAAAATGTACTTGAGGTACTTCTGTTAGATGGAATCTCATCCTCCTGAAATTGCCTTTCCCATGAAAGATGCCCAGTGACAACCAGCAGTTTAACCAGCTGGGGATATATACAGTCAGTTACCCCTCAGCCTTAAACTGTTATCTGATTTGTCCCATAAAGCAAAATATACGAGGTACATGATCCAGCGTGGGGATAATGCACAATAAACATAACTTACACTGCAGGAAAATGAGTTCCTGTTGGACCATCTCACAGCAGAATCAGCTGTGGAAGAATCCACCCAATCTGTCCAAAATGTTTTCTTGTTTTTATTCCTTTTCCCCATAAGCATAATTAAACCCAGTGGTTTTGGTCAGACAGCTCGGTGATAGCTTTTACATTACTTATTCTAGTGGAGCCTGCCAAAAGTTCTATTTTCTCCCCTTTTGAAAGTACAATGTGCATTATTTGCTGCAGTGGCAAGGCAGTACAATCAAGTGTTCTTTTCTCAGCCCTTCCCTCTCAATTTTACAGAGCATTCATTCACCACTGTCTTTTTAGGTTTCTTCTCAGAACAAGGGAAGCTATGATTGATGAAGAGTGGAATGTATTCAAATGACTTTCAAAAACCATGAAGTTAAAAGCCATCAGGACCTCTGAATAATAGTCCCTAAACATGTTTACATTTTTACAGGGATTATTAACTTACATCTCAATTAGAATATAAAAGGAAAAAAATATTTCTTTATAGGACTTTTTAATAGTTATTTATTTTCTCAATGAACACAGACACCATCAAGTCTTAGCCATATTCTGGAGTTATGTAATTTTGTACATATTAATCATCACTTGAGATGCCCTGCATCCCTTTAAAGCTACAAGTATTTGGAAAGAACATCTTCATGTTGCTTGCATTCTCCAGTAATGGGTATAAATTAAAAAACAGAGGTTCTGGGGTGACTTTCTTCACCTGAACTTGTGCTTGCATTGAGGAATTTTGGATATGCAACCCACACTGTGGAAAAGTACAGAAGTTGTGGCCTTGAGACTCAAAGACTCTGAGTTTGTCCCAATGATTACTGAATAAAATAGGCCAGGAGACCTGTGCCCTGAGGAATTATCATCCAAATACTTGGTAGTCTTTGGCTGGAAGGGAGCCTGGAACAGGTTTTTGACAGCAACAAGAGTATTTTTCTAATCTCTGACTTGTGAATGAAGAAAAGGAGCATTGTGAGGTGCTGAGATGAGAAGAAAAGGAGATGAGGGAGGGAAGCCTGGCAGGGAACAGCACAGAGAGGAAAGCACTTGAGTGGAAAAGCTGAAATGGCGATACAGTGCTGGAGGGACAGACAGAGCCAGAGCCAGGACAGGTCCCCAGCAGCTGCTGTGGGTGGGCAAACATCACCAAAACCAGCAGCAGGTTTTACACAGGCAGGTCTATGCACAACAAATTCATTCTTGTTCTAAAACCCAAGCATATCAAACCCAGCTTTTGATTCTAACCACGGCCCTGATTTACACCATTCATGGGACACTAAGCTCTATGGTTTGTTAGCATTATGCAGGCTTTATTTGAAGAGCACAAAAAAAAAAAAAAAAATCACCAGAGGAAATTGGAAGAATTTGGCCATAAATGGGTTTGTAGGAAAAGTAACTCCCCTAAGGTTTCCCAAGCTTCCCCTTATTGTTTTAAGTTCACTGCAAACACTCTCTGAAATTTCATCTATTCTCATTGACCATTTCCCTCTGGCTTTCTTGTGTTGTGTTTATTTTTATTATTTCTTAATTAGATTACAAACACTTTCTACAGAAACAGTAAAACACTGCCTCTGGTTCCTGGTAACAGTACATTTTTAAATGTATATTAACTCAGTGTTTTAATTTCAGGCTGAATGCAAATTAAATTAATCTTTCAACACAAACAGTAACTTATCATTTTCCTCAGTGCTTTGTCTCATGCAAAATTTGTTCAATGTTTAGAAAGCCATTTTTAAACAAAATTGGTCACTGCCTTCAGAACAAGCCTTGTTGTCTCGTGTTATTCCAGGCTTGTGGCTGGTAGAGGGACGTCATCAAGACACTTTTATCATTTTCCAGACACTGCTCTTGCTACAACCTCACAGAAAGTCTTGCAGGAAGTTGGAAAGAACATTTCTGGTGCCACCCTCCCTCACTGATGGCTGGGATCACTGTCTTGTCATCAAGGTACTGACGAACATATTTACTGATTTCCCTTCATTAAAAAGCTTGAACCACAAAAATTTGTCTCCTAACGAAGAGCTGTGGGGTGACTGGTTTGGGCAATCAATTCTTTGTCACACTGCAGAAATAAACGGTGGGGGAGGGAGGGAGCACTGTGGGCAAGCACAGGGATGCTGATCTGCTGCTGTTTGGCCAGTGACCTCTCTGTGCCCAGGGAGCTGTCCCTGGTCCCCGTGGGACTCTGGACATCACAGGCCTAGGAAAGGGCAATCAGTGCCAATTGCTCATTAACCTTCCCCAGCGCTGCAAATCCACTGGCAGTGAAAACATCTTTGTGAGAGCAGAGCCAGGGAAATGGAGGTGGCAGGGAGTGGTGGGAAGGGTCACACATCTTCATCATCAAGGAACTAAATGAGAGGAAGGGTGGATGTTACAGGATTTTAGTTTCCAACAGCATCGCAAAAATAACGCATTCAGCACAAAAATAACGCGTTTTCCACAGGAACTCTTTACCCTTAAGACCACAGTCCCTTTCTTCTGATGGTTAAACTATGGAGAAATCTCTCATTCTTATCTTCTATTTTAAGCCATTAGTTGTTTGCTTTTCAAGACAGCTCTGAACAATTTCAGCAAGCACTGCCTGGAAAGGTTTGCTGTGACATCTGATACTCGGTGTCAGCTCTGTGGGGAGAGCACAGAAGCAACCAGTTTTTCTCAGAGGTTTTCTGTGTCCTGAGTCCTTAAAAATAATGTTAACTGTGAAGCTTAAATCAGCCCTGTCGGGGGCACCCAGTGTTCCTCCTAACAGAGCAGCCCAAGGCTGCCAGAGGTATTACACTGCTCTATTGAAGCCTGCTGTGAGGTGGAAATACTGCCCTGGAGTTCATGACTTTGTAGCTGTAAAAAAAAGATACGACTATCAGATCTTATTATACCACCTCATGCGTAGCTCAGTGGAAAGGGAAAATCCAATACAGGGCTCTGTGGACCAAGAAATCATAGGAAAGGTATTTGTGGAGGGGAAAAAAAAAAAATAAATCCCAAAATCAAAACCCAAACAAGATGGGAAGGTTTAACTTTCCATCTGCACAGTACAGACACTCGCAGCAAAAACTGAAGAGTTTGCATCCTTATGATCCTTTGTGACTGACACAATAACTAATTTCCCTCAGGCATGCCCTCCCTACAAGTTTTTAGCTGTGCATGTTAACCTGCACAACATGGTTCATTAAAAACACTGCACTCGTTGGAGGCTGTGGAGAAATCAGTTTGCCTAAAACATTTTTTTGCAACGATTTCACAGATCTGCGATGAAAACGTTCTGATCAAAATATATGAAGGAGACTGAAATAAGAGAACTCTGGGTTTAAGCTCATGCCCTCACTAATTCAAGTATTCCATCTCTCATTTCCCTGCCCTTCAGCCTGATGAGTATTTATTGTTATTAAGTGGAAGGGCTTTAAACAGGAGAGATCAGAAGTGACAGAACAAACCCCCAGCCTCGTGGCTGAGTACCCTTCCCCAGGGGTGCTGCTCCCCGTTGGCCTTTGGAGAGCTGGGAACACGAAAGAGCTTCTGATTCATGGTCATTACACCAGCTATTACTCAATTTTTGTGCTGTTATTAACCAACATTCCTATTTTTAGAGCTGCACTCCTGCCCTTGATGCTCACCTCCCCATGCTACCAGCATTGGTAGGAACATTTCAAGGATTCCCTCTCCTTTCCCCTGATGGTGTTTCCTGTGGAAGAAGATGTTTTAGGTGCTCACTGTACACAGGACACCAGTGTAAATATTATCTCAGGTTGTTTTTATGCCTGCTCTCAGTGGTAGTGTTGCCAGGAAAGCCATCAAGCAGGATTTCACACATAGTTACAGCCCGGGAATGCAGTTTGATGACTTGCAGAAAATATCAGGAGATTGATCTGCTGCTGAAGAACTAAGACCTGGTTCTAACAACTCTTAAAAATGAAACTATGCATTCACTTTCCAGGACACTTTTGATTTAATTTTAACACAGACCTACAAGTGACACTATAAACACTGCGTTTGTTAAAATATTAATACAAATACCTACACATAAGGAAGAAATAATTGGGTGGTGGCTTTACCTTCTGTCAGAGGAAAAAAAGCTCATTTAAAATAATTCTATTACTTCCCCCAGACAGGCCTTGTAGGTTAGTTACAAGGAACTCACAGGTCACACAAAAGTGCAATGATAAAAAATGCAGGTACTGTGAAACATTTATAAAGGGAAAGTATGAGGCAGTATGTAGTTTAGAATCTGAAATGACATTTTGGCATGGAACAGATCTCCCACAGGGCAGTTTTGAAACTTGCAGAAATTCTTAAAATGACATCTTTCAAAATGAACAAACATCAAACGCGCTGAAGTCGTTACCTCAAAGTGCTTCACTGATAAGTCAGGCTGGGAATATGCTAAAAATAAAGTTGCCCAGTTGTACAGCTGGCAGGAGCAGCGTGCCAGGAGCTGTGACCCCGGTGAGTCCTGCCCACACCTTCCCTGCTCCAGGTTTATTTGGACAGACAGCAGCAGCATGACAGGGAAATGCATCCTTAGAGGGGAGGGAAAGGCAGGGATACACCATGGATACACCATGGATACACCATGGATACACCACGGAGAGGGACAGGCACTAACACGAGCCATCCACAGGTGAGCCCTGCCCCAAAACAGCTCCCAGAAGGTGACAAGAGGAGCATCTCAGCCCTGTGACTGCCAGGACAGCACACACTTGGTTTATGTGCTTAGTGACACAAAAAGGTCTCTCAAAATGCCACATCTGTATTACTGAACCTCTTTAGTTTAAAGCAAACAAGAGGGCAGAAAATGAATGGTACAAGGCAGGCATTTTTCTATTTATTTAATAAGTTCTGTGGAATTAGGAAAAAACCTAACTGTTGAAAGGAAATTCCTTTTTTGAGCAATGCATAATTAACCCATGGACCCTTCTTCCCCAGCCCTTGTTATACATTAAAGCAGAGCAGGATAATATGGATTTGCTACTGTTCTTAGGTTTGCCGTGGTTCTTTTCTTTCCTCAAAATGGCAAACCTGGGGTGCCAACCATAATGTGACAGGAGTCTGCCACTTACAGGTACAGTACCTCACAGTAAGTCCCTCTAGCTCAATGAGAGTTCCTAGCCACTGACCAAAACAGAAGAAAAGAAGAAATGTTTCTTTGCTTTCACCCTCCACTGACCTTCCTTTAAATGCATGGATGCTTTTGCATTAATTTCCTTAACTACAAAAGATACAAGCAGAATTCTTGTATCTGCCCCCAGTTGGAAGGTTTACTCACAATAAGACCTCTAAACTCCAGCAGAATGGAGCAAGGCTTTGCATGAATTTCACTATTATAAACTCATAGAAATACTTTTTTTTTTTTTTTTGCCCCTGATTCTGAGAAAAGCTGAGTTACATTGCTGCATCCACATCAATCCCTTCTCCACCCCCAGGGGTGAGATCCATGCTGACCTGTTGGCACTGTGATCATTCAATTATTCCATTTGGTTCTGCTACAGGAATTTGGGTTGGTTTAGAGGTGTGTAAGTAGCAGCTGAGGGGTTTTTTTTCCATCCTCTGTGCACTTCCATAAATCCAGTAAACAACCCTGCACTCATCCCCCTGCGCTTTGCTGTTCCACACAGCAGAGGAAAAGGAACCAAAACCTCACACAGAAACCTCAAAAAGTCTCTTGGCCACAGAGGAGCCAGACGACAGAAGGGAAAAAGGTCCACACCTTTGGGAACGTTTTTCCCCACACAATTTCCATTCAGGCACCTGACATGGATTTTCATGCCATTGTTGCAGGCTGGATACACACGGACAGTCCACAAGGGCTGTTCCTTGACCAAGCAGCTTTGCAGGAGTATTTCTCCTGCAATCCCTGCTTTCACTGTAGGCCATCCAAGACTGTCTCTGATGGAAGAGATTGCTCATTCCCTCACAGACTGTTCCAGCACTCAGCATTATGGAATACAAGCTTTCCACAAGGGTTTATTAACCTCTGCACAAGAGAACACGTTATTCCATTCTGTAGACAAGAAGCCAATAAAAAGGCTGATTTAGGCATTCAAAATCAGTGCCTAGCTCTTAATCCAAAGCACAAAGGGCTAGAGTCAACAAAGAAAAGGTCATAAATATTTTAAGGGACGTGTTACTACAAAAACAAACAAACAACAATTTTCCTCGCTTCACCTCATTTTCAAAAGCCAAACTGTGCTGCAGGAAAATTTTTCCCACTCCCCAAAGTCAGCTGGAGGCAGACACTCAGATAGATCAGTCTATCACGTAGAAGACAGGATATATAAAGCTTTTGCTTTCAGTTGCTTGTATCATTGGAGATACAGAGGAAAAATCAACCTTTTGCACAACACTGGGGTGCTCATATCCCAGTGAGTAAATGGTTGTTTTTGCAATTACTTAACCCCTCTTTATACCAGTAAGGAAACTTAACAGAAAGAAAGAGAACCAGTGCCCATGCAATACCTTAATTCAGAGGGACAAAGGATAACTACATCAGGTGTTACTTTAGATATTTGTGGGCTTTTAGCACACCCCAATGTGTAATTTTTCAGCTGGAGAAATAGTGGTGTAGCTTCACAGGAGTCAGTGAAGCTGTAACAGTCCAGCTAAGGATGATGGAG
The DNA here is from genome assembly GCA_013397295.1 of Polioptila caerulea. Taxonomy (NCBI): domain Eukaryota; kingdom Metazoa; phylum Chordata; class Aves; order Passeriformes; family Certhiidae; genus Polioptila; species Polioptila caerulea. Next base: position 1,072,759 of record VYXF01002805.1, on the reverse strand, counting down.
GGAGCTGTATATGTATTTTTCTTTTTCTTGCTTGCTTTCATAATTTCATCATTAATTCAGGTTTCAGACCTTGAGTCCTTGAACAAGGGACTGCAAGAAAAGATAGCAACAAGCAGCCCCTTTTTGCTAATCAACCTGTCCCCCTACTAATTGCCTGATTTTGCCTTAAGCAAACAGTAAAAATGAGGTTTTTCACATTTTCTCTGCGTTCTTAGCCACAGATGGAAAATATTTGTAACACGCTGCATAAGAGAAATGAGCTCCCAGTCCACTGTGGATCTTGGGCACCTGCACAGGATTTGCTGTGGTGTGAGACACAGCAGAAGTGACTCCACAACTGAAATGCTGCTGTCTCCACAGCACAACAAAGTGCAGATGAAAGGCTTTGAGCTATCTCAGCCTAGACAGTGCTACACACAAATCACACATAACTAGGCTGACTTAACTTTGCTCTAAATTCAATGATGGTAATGAATTTTTACATCTTCTCTGCTATTAGTGACTTGCATGTAATAATCCCACTAACATCATCACAAATTCCTATGATACTACAATATTAATGGAAATGTAAAACTAAACTGCTAAAACTTAAAACCGATTAATAAAATATCCTGTCAAATAGATTCATTTCACTTCCTAAAGCAAAGAACTTCACTTGATCTCAGAGCATTAGCTATTTGAAATGCTAAAACATTTTTCTTTCAGTTGTAAAAGATCTTTCCACAGGCAAGAACTTGTTTGTCACTACTCACAGCCTTCCTACAAAAAACAAGAATCCTGCTCTGTTTCCTTGCTGAGGCACTGGAGTGTCTAACAAGAAGAGTTAGAGATTATTCCAGTGAGTTAATTGGGTTTCAGAAATGCTTTGGAAAGAGAGGCTCTCTCTGGTTTTCTCCTCTGTTTGGGGAAATCTGACTTGCCAGTCAAAATTAGGATCTCTGTTAGTAAGGGCAGCACAAAGCAGACCTTCACTTCCTTCTGCTTAGTCTGGAGACAAGAGGAAAAAGCCAAATTGAAAGGAGTTCTACAGTGAAGCCCCAGATGTGAAATTTCTCACATTTGAATACCTGAGTTCAATCTAAATTTGTACTCATTTACAAACTGGCCTGATTGCAGGTGACTTGCTATGGAGACTCAAATCTGAGTTTAGCAGAAAAGCACCCAGCACGTCCTCGTGAATGCCAGAGAAAAATACAAACACACTCTTCCTGCTTCTTCTCGGGTTTCACACAAATTGAGCACTTGGTACCCTCCCTGGGGATGCTGAGAGGAAGAGTATTCCTAAAATTCTGAACTTTGAATTCAGAAATTGTGATCGTGGCTCAGGCCCATGCGTGCTGGGTGCAGTGGGGACCAGCACAGTGCTCTGCTGTGCCTCCAACTGCAGATCTGTGGGAATGGGCATGGCAGTGACAGCTCCTCTCATCTCTCAGCCAGAACTGTGGTTCCCAGTGAGAGCAGCGGGGACAGCTTGGGGTGAAGATGCTGTGGGCGCACCCCAAATTTCCTGCATTCTGTTCATCCCACAGGAATCACGGCTCTGTGCTCATGGGAGCACTCAGAAAACACCGACCCTTACCTGTGGAAGTGGAGAGAACTGAGAAACCTCCAACTCTGACACAGCACTGCCACCCCCAGAGCAGCTGGAGATACACTCAGGCTCCCAGACTCAAATAAACCTTCAGCTTTCAGACCTCAGTGCCCTCAGCAGAGAGGTGCCACCCTCATCTGCCACCCTGCAAATCTCCAGGAGCAGTCTGGACTTTGCCAAGGCCACTTCAGGCTCACGGGAGCTGCACCCACCTGGCCATTTTTGGCCACTGAGGTGCATTATTCTGAGATGGGCTTTACAACAGAGAGAGGAGAAAGCTGCTCCCACCTCCATAAAGCACAGTTTGCATTTAAAGATGTCCAATGTAAAATTACCCACAGGGGTTTTTCTGCTTTCACCAGAAGCTTCTTTGTTTTATAAGCTCCATTATTACGGTGCTATTAAAAGGTTTAATGATTTAAATAGCACTCTTGAGCTAAGCCAGATGCTTTCACTCTCCAAGTATCAGGTCTATAGGTTACCAACACAAACATGAGAAATCTTCTTTGAAATCTTCTAAGGCTGATAGTACTCCATTTAGTATTTTTATTGTAGCCAGAAAATCCTCTGGAAACATTCCGACTTTCACAATATTAAAAAATAACCCACTTAGTGAGTTCTAAATAATATTTATTTTAGCTAACGGCAGTATTTTAAAAATCCTTGGCTCTCTAAGCCTATTAACTTCTAATACTACCAAGTTGAGCTACAGGAAAAAAAAAAAAAAAAAGAAAAAGAAAAAAGCTTCCTCTTGCTGCCTATTGACACTGGGTGTCATCTAAATGGCTAAACTGCAATTCTGTTCCCAGAATTAATACTGCAGGAGAGAAAGGTGATAAAAGGGACTTGGAGCCACACTAGCAGCCCAGGCAGCACAAAGCTAAGCCATGTGGGCAAACACCTCCTCTAATTTCATTGTATTTATAGGTCAGCTGGTTTTATTCTGAAGCACAAGAGATTTACTAGGAAAATTCATTACTGCCACTTGCTCTGATTTTCTTTCTCAATATAATTAAGCTTTGCTAATTGTCTATCATGATTAAAATCATGCCAATAACAACCTTGTTTCCCCATTTGGCTGCGCTCCAGGCTCTTCAGAGCTCTTGTTTAAGGGCAGTTCTTCCTGTAGCAGTTATGGAAAGGTCTTTTACCAAACACATGAGGTCAGCCCTTGGCCTGTTTGCCAATAAATTCATAGAAGTCAGGATTCTACCCAGGGATTTTCTGAGGCAAAGAAGGTAGTCAAAAAGGAAGGACACAACAATTGTATTTTAAGCAAGGAGTGAGATCAGTAAAGATTCAGAATCCAATCTTGCACGTTGGAAAACGACTTCAAACTAGAGATACAGATAGGAAGGTGTTGAAATGAGTGATTACTTCAGGGCTGTGTTATCCCCCTAGCAATACAAAAACTGATGTAAGACATGGAAATTCAGTCAGGACACAGAAAGGGGAGAAAAGGGTTGAGAAAGGGGTTGGGTGTGGGTGGGAAATTAAAAAAACAAAAACCAGAAGGAAAGAGTCAGTGCTGTTGTTCTATCACAAATTGCTATTTATTAGCTTCATCCCCTTGGTGGAAGGCAGGTCAGGGGTGCAGAGGGCAGGACCAGGAGCTGAAGGCAGCTCTGCTTTGCTTTGGGGCCCCAGACAAAGGGGGCAAGGGGGACAGTACATAGGGAGGAGGCTAAAGCCATCCTTGCCTTCTTCCGACCTTCCCTTTGCTGCCTGCCTGCTGGGAGCTTCCCTTGGTAACAGTCAGAGCTTGGTTTGTGGCAATGCTCATCAGCAAATTCCTGACCAAACAGATTTTCAGGGAAAAATATTGATTCATTGACACCAAGTTGTTTTAACCTCTCATGCTCTTGTTTCCCAACAGCTCATTTGCTTGGGAATCAGGGTTCCCACTGTCCACTGCCGTGGGCAGTTCCAAGGGACACATAATTCTGTCTGTGCCAGGGACAGCAGAGCAGGGCTACCTAACCCCTGAGCACAGGCCTCGAGGTTTTGGGGCTCTGTGCTTCCCAGCAAGGAGACCAACGTGGAAGAGCAGGGCAGGTCTGTTTCAATCTGTTTAAATGTTTTTTGAATGCTGCAGCCACATGGAAACCCTAGCAACTTCCAAACAAGGGTGTATACATCCTCATCACTCAAGTATCCCAGAGTCCCAATTCCAGAAGTAAAACACCCAGACCTCTGTGTGCATCCCCTTTTGGCAGAGTAAGACAAGTGTCTGGGCTTGGGTAGCTCGTTCCCAGTTCACTCTGTGACTTCTGCAGTGTAACACGCTCTGTGCCTCACTTCCCCACAGGAAATGAATGAAAGCCACTGCCTTTCTCTCCACTTCTGTCTAATTTACACTGTAACCTCTTTGGGCCAGGACCTATTTCTTGTTACTTGTTCATACAGTGCCTAACACAAAGGCAACCTAATCTCAGACCCTTTTTTAATGCAAATGTAATAGAGAACTGGGCTGTTTTAACAGAAAGGGTAATTTTGGTTCCCCCTCGGTAATGGACTCTGGGAACAGATAATTGGGCTGTTTTGTCATTATTCTTTTTAAGTGAGGTTAAGGTCCTATTGGTGGCAAAGTGAAATATGTATTGCAGGCTAATCAGCAGTCCAAATCCAAATGTGCCAGGGCACAGCTCACCCTGCATTTAGTGCACTCGATAGATAGGTTGTACTAACACAATTAAAGGAAGAATTTGGCTGTGTACACAGGTACATCATTACACTCAACACATCTTCTTTTACTGCAGATCATGCAGAGAAGGGTTTGAAGACTAGAACATAACAATTATGGGTCTAGACAGAGCCTGCCTAAAGGCATGAGCAGCAGCTAGAGCAGTTCAAGTGACTGCCTCCTCCAGAGGAAGCAATCAGAGAGGCAGTGACACTCACACTCCTCATCTAGCACAAAACCAGACTCCAGCCCCGTGGCAGGGTGAGCTGGGCTGATGCACTGGGCTTTGCAGAGGACCAGGAGGGCACACACAGCCAGCCAGTGCTCCTCAGCTGGGGGCAGGAGCTTTGCAAGCCACAGAAGGGAACTGCTGGCAGCTGCTTGTGTCCTCTCGCTCCAAAATCAACAAGGTCAGCGAAGATGGAACTTGGTAAATCCAGCCCAAAGGACAGAAGATTTGATTCTCTGTCCTTAGATGCCACTGGTTATCAAGCAGCTGCTTCTCCTCTCACATGTTTTTCATGGTGCCAGGGTAAAGAACTAAAAAATAATGTCATTGCCTCTTCATCAAGTTAGTTTTCAAACGTATTTCAAATGCAACTTCTATCTCGGTGTTATTTGTTTCAGCCCAAGAGAAAGCAAAGGACTGCCAACCTTCCATCATTTCTGAGCATGAAGGGCAGCTTATCAGAAAATAACATCAGTGGCAGACACTTAAAATACCTTTATCCCAAGGTTTCTCCCCTTCTTTGCCACGGATAACACATTTAAACCACTGCTAGATAGTCCAAACCAATACCAGGCTAATCTGGTCACTCTTTTAATAAATCCATCTTTTGTTACAGTGAACCCCATTTGCTTTTGAGTTCAAGTCAAGGTGTTGATAGAAATCACAAAGCCATGTATGAAATACACTTGGGATCTATTAGAAACTTTCTTCCCCTGCAACATCCACATAACCATGACTCAAATCAAACAGGTCTTCTCCACTGGCATGCAGAAAGAAAAATCCTTAGCCCCAGGACTGATACCTTTAGTCAGATGGATCCTATTTCTGATAATATCCTACAGACATTGCAAAGAAAACCTGCTCATTCCAGCTGTTACCTGAGTCTCAGAATTCCTTTTACACTTAGATTTTAATCCTCTAATTACATGACTTGTAAGTCACTGAATTCTCTGTTCATAAGAAATTGTCTAGGATACCTTGCAGCAAGAAAACAGTGTATGTTTCTGTTATGCTTAATTCTCACCTAATGAAGAAATATTGGACCAAACCTACAAAAGCCAATCTGAGGAAGAATATAATCAGCATACTCTCATTTCTTTAAATGCCAGGGAAAAATCATCCAATATATTTGAAATTTCAGTGCTTTTCCCCCCCCAACACCTTAGGCATTAATGGCTTTTTAACAGGACACAGTCTGTAATTTTCTTGAGGCAATTTTCCATGTTTTTTCACCTTCAGAGAAAAACCGCACTGGGTTAATCTTTCCCTGCTGTCATCATACGGATGATTTCTGCAGTTAAAAAGGTCTTCAAAACAAAAGGAATAAAAACAAAGCAGCTCATTTACAGTTCCTTTGCTGAGCACACGAGCCATACTGGAGGGCTGTTCAATGACAGCCAGTGGGACAATTGTCCATGCTAACCATGATCATATTGCAATGTGCATCCCAGCAGCCCCTGCATCAATCCTTGCATTAAAGCCCAGACTCTGCTGTGTGCAGACTTTAACCACATCTCATTTGTGACTCAGGAGACCTGGCTTATGCTCTTGGATTTGTCATTGCCCTCTGCTATGCTCCCCTGTAAAAATCTCTGCCTGTCTCTCTCTGTTTCTCCACCTCTGAGCTGGGGATCAGGGTATCCTTATAAAACCCCCTCCTGCAGAGGGATCAATGGGAATTGTTATGCTTCACCCTTTTGAATGCCTCTCTGGGAAAGCAGAGAATTTCAGTCTTCATTTAAAGCACAAAAGCTGGCGTGTCTGTGGTGTTTTGAAAGGCACTTTCACATCAAGCTCCGAGACTGCGTAAATGAAAACACCTCCAAAACAAATTCTGTTTGTTTTTCATCCATTGTCTGTACACACTGACATGCAGTTCATCTTCTCTTCAAGGGGAGAAAAAAAAAGTTAGCACTTAAGCACTTATTTCTGCTGCAAAACCATTCATATAAATAAAAGAGAGACAGAGAGAGACAAAGTGCTCTGTATGGATACTTTAAGCTGACAGGGAAAATGCTCCCTCCACAACAAACCGAAGCACGCGCCGGGAGGACAGCACTGCTCCTGATTTTCATCTCTGGGAGAAAATGAAGAAGAATGAATAGCTATGCCTCACTTACTCTTGAAGCAAATCAAAAGGAATATTCTGGTATCTATTTTTTATCCTCCTGTTCTGGTTAATGAAAACAAAAGACCTAAATATTTGATTACTTCCCCTCTGTGTCAAAAATAATAGTTCACGTCCTTTCTAGTTTGACAGAATGGAGACTTGTTAGATCTCAGGCCTTTCATCTCAAACAGCATCACACAGGTTTGCACCAGCCTAACCTATTAAAATAAAGTTGAGCTCTGAAAAGCTGCTTTTTTTTTTTTCCTTTTTTCCCCCCTTTTGGAACTGCACTGCAAGCAATGATTAGATTGCATTTGCCAATAAATCTATAGGGATAAGTGAACCAAAATAGCTACTCCCTCTCCAGCCTATCAGTTAACAGGCTTCCTTTGTAAATGATGTTGCCATTTCAGGATTTGCCTTAAAACTTACTCAGCTCTGTCCTGTGCCCTTCAGAGTAAATATGACCCATGCCAAAGGCTGTGCAAAATGCATTCAGGAAATTCATATTTGTGAATTAATATTTTAGTGATTTCAGCAGCATTCACAGATTTAACTACATGGAATCTAACTTATGCAGGATTCTTAAAAAAATCTGTGGTTCAGGTGGAAACACATCTCAGCAAAAACACCCTGTGTTAGTACAGAAAAAAAAATAATTAAAATGATCAGAAGCTGATTTGAACTAATGGAGACATAAAATGGTGAGGGAGGATAATTTTAAGACCTGCGTATGTTGTGGTAAGGAGTTGTATTTCAGAAAATCCCATGTAGCATACAAAGAATCAAGGAAGTCATGGCAAGAGTGACCTTATTCCACTGAGGTCATCCAAATTCTTCTAATAGCAGCTCCTGCTTGTCAGGATTAGCCAGAAATGCGGGTGCTTTGACTTGTTAGTGGTATGGTTTTTCCCTGATGTACTGAATAGTACATTTTGCTACAACAGAGCTTCTATTTCATTCCCACAATTTTCCTTCCAACTGCATTCCCAGTTCAGTTGTTCAGACCCCAAGAACTCCGTTTCTGCAACAGCTGTACCCTGGTTCTGCCACTGTCCCATTCTGCCCCCTATTTTCTCCACTTAAAATGGATTTGCTTCACATATTGAAAATTAATGCTTAGTATGATACATGAGTTCAAATGGAAGCTTTATTTCCAGTAATCACTGGTGCAGCAGTTATTTTTCTGGCTGATGTTTTAAATAACCTGAAGAGAAAGAGAGAGAGAAGGAGATAAAAGAGCAGTTTAAAGGACTCCAACCTTTCAGCAGAGTTGTGCCACTCTGAAGCTGAATAGATCATTTGTGGTGTTCTTTCCAAATGGTTGTGTAACCAAAAAGAAAGGGGAGTAAATCAGGGCACGATTGGTTTCTGTAGCAAGAACTAGGTAAGAGAACAAATCAAATTTAACACTAGGAAAGCAATAATGGAAAATGCCTGTCTCCCCAATAGTTCCCTTGAGACAAACAATCTGACAGTGCCGAGCTGAGCCAGGCTGGGCTTCTCACAGAAACCACAGAAGCTCCTTGTCCATGCTGAGAACTTGGAGGAGCAAAATACCAGCTGTAGCCTGTCCCTTGTTAGCATAATGGATCTCTGCATTTGGCAAAGATAAGCAATTTAACAACACATTGTAGTCCAGAAACTTATTGGTCACCCTCTGAGATGCTCAATTAACATTTTTCTAGCTCCCAGAAAAGGAGACAAAAACTCTCAAGTACCTTTGAAACAGTTCACACTTGCATAAAGATCACATTAATATTTTTTCCTCACTATTTTACCTTTCTAACCTCATCATGTAATAATCTCCCTAGTATTTCCAGGCCCCCACTCTGATCATCCCTACATTCAGTATTTCCTACCACACACTGCAAAAAGTACTCACAGGGCATGGGGAGCCCTGAATGCAGCCAGAGCTGGTGATGTAAGACAGCAGATATGGAAACCACAAAAGCTTTTGTTCCCTGTGATGAAAGCCAGCACCAGTGTGGATTACAGCACTCCAGGAGCAGCTAATGGAGCCCTCACAAACCCCAAGTCGCCCATTTTGCTCTCAGAATTCATCTCCTCTTCATTTTGGAAGAGTAACACGGCCCTGCCTCAGGCACTGCCACATACTCCAGATAACCCAGACAGACCCTGCATGGCTCACGGATTTCCAGCTGCTGATGTGGAATCAGAATGAACAATGGAGCAAACTGACCATAGAACTTGCATTTAGCAAGCCAAGCTCCCTTGAATGACCATTCCATGGGCTCCTAATTTCCCACTCCTGTGGCAGCAGCAAGCCCCAGTCCCTCTGGCTCAGCCCCAAAAAATAATCTCAGTGTGGACCCACAGCTTGTGAACTTCCAGAATGGGAGGGATATTGAGGAAATAGGAAATCTCCACCAAGCTAGCTGACACAAATTACATATTCCTGACTCAGAGTTTAAGGGGCAGATGCAGTCCTGTGCTGTGGGCTGTGAGTGCTGTGAGCTCTCCACATCACCTTACCACCCACCAGAATGGCATTTAATCCCTGACTTCCTCCAGCCAGGGAAAATGAGATGGTGAGAAATTTATTAGGCTTTATAATCATGCATAACAATCTGCTGTACATCACGACTTAAACTGGAAAATATGCCTGACAGTAGAATTTCACCCTTGTTAGATAAAATGAGGAAAGGTGATTGTGTGTGATCCTTGCCCCTTGCCTCCACTGGGAGAGAGAGGAGGCAACTGGCAACAGCACTTCTTAATAATTACACATTATCTCTTTGAAGAGATAGGGATATAGAGACCTGTTTTCTTCTCACTCTCTTCACTGCTGCAATGTAAAGAAACACTTTGATTAATTGGGCAACAATCCTTTGGGCTGTGAGGTGCTTAAACTCCTAAACCCCACAGACGAGTCCAGAGATAAGAAAGAGGAATTTCACTTCTTGATATAGATCAAGGCGAATCAACAGTGAATTTTAACATGACTGAAATTATTAAGGGGAAAAACCCACTCAGCACAACCAGCAAGGAGATGTGCTTGGTGTCTGAGCTCTGTCCTGCACAAGAGGCTCAGCCCCTTGTGACGTGCCCTGCCTTGAGTCCCCTGCCCACACCATTCCCATTAAAAATGGATAAACAAGGAGAGGTGACTGTATTGTTTCAGAAAGAGCTAAGGAAAGTGCCCTCTCTGTGCTGCTTGGCAGCCAAAACATTCTGGGTGTCAGAAACACAAATTCTACCGAGGGGCCCATCCCTGTCTTGTGCAAGAGATCCTCCCTACCACAAATTCCAGCTGAACTGAACACAAACATGCTCTGCTCCATTTCCCCCCCCTGACAAGGTTCTAGTTACTCCTGGAGGCACCCAGCAGTTTCCAAACAAGCCATGTCCCTGAGACAAAGGCTCCCTCCAACCTCTTCTCAGCCCCTCTCGAAATGACCAAAGACCAAGGACTCAAAAAAAAAAAAAAAAAAAAAAGCATTTGAGTGTTTATATTTTTACTTCTTTGCAGACAGGGCTTTGAGTGTTTCAAGTTTGCCACATTTTGAAAGTTTCTCTCCAACAACTCTAAGCACTAGAAACTTAAAAGCAGAACAAGGTGAGAGAGCAAGACCTGCTGCCCTGAGAAAAAGACCAGACACCTGAGAGCTGACAAAACTCATTTAAACACTGGCACGATGCTGTTGCACTGAACATGGCCAGAAGTGACTGGGGCTTTTTAAGTACTTACACTGCGCTATCAGAGGGTTTCAGAAACCTGAAGCACTGGAGATTAGTGCTTTAAACCCCAACCTGACCTAAAGCCAAAGGGATGGGAGCCAAGGAATAGCTGCTGATCAGTTGTCAGAGATCTGTTTTGCCTCGCTCCTGCCCTGCTCTGGCTCTGCTTGATGGGTGATGCCAGGGTCACTTCCAGCGTGGGTCAGTCAGGGTGTTCTGCATATGAATTGGCTGCACTCATTTGCAATGTTTTCCTTCCTCTGTTGCACTGCTTCTTGATTAATTAGTGCCATTAAAGCACCTGCCCAGTGTACACATGACAACTTGCCTTGCTTTAACAGTGGGAAGAGAGAGCAAGTCCTTCTGAATTCAGGGAGAAGTCTCTGAAGTGTAAATAGACAAAGATAATCAAATTCAGACAAGATTAAAATTAACAGACTATCAACCAAGTGACACTATTAATAAATGTCCACAACAAGTCGGGACAGAAAGGACTCCGGAAAGACTAAATGTAATTTAATTAAACAAATGAGAACATACAAAAGAAACCATAGCAGATAACCGCGTGGAAAGACAAATAAAGATTTCAGCCATAATTGCTGTTATATTATTCACTGCATAAAATGAACCATAATGGTGTTCCTCTCTATTTACATAGTGAGGTGGAAAACCTTGGGATTTTACCTGTAACCTTGTGCACTGCAGAAACTTGTCCTTCACGTGAATAAATGAAGTTTTGCTCTCACATTATTAGGCCATGGGAGTGCAGAATATACATTTGTACTTACAGCAATCTTGTGATGCAAGGGAATACTATTATTCTGATTTTATGGATAGAGTTTTACAACCTCATTAGTCTTGAGGCAACAAAGCTTTCTTGGTAGGGTTTGCCTTGATATTACAGAGCGTGAAAAATCACATCCCATAATCTACATGACTAAAATAGGCAAAGTTTCTGATGTAAATGCAATAAGGTTGACAAGACCCTGCCCATCAGCTGTGCTTGTTTATGATTTATGAAATCTCTTGTTTCCACATTAACACTCAAAGGAAGAGCACCCTGTTACCCAAAACTCAGGAACCACCCACCTGCACGTGCTGAACTTCCCCTGAGATTCCTGATTAATGGAATGCTCAGACACCTGCATTTCTAGCAAGGTATCTCCCCATCCTCTGGCACCACACTTAAAGGACAACACAAACTACTGCAGAGACAGAAGGCATCACATCAGTGTGCCCCAGCTCTTTGAGGAATCCTCCCATTGCTGGTACAGCTCTGCCCATGAGGGAAAATCTTTATTCCCTCAAGGGAAAAACAAGGCCAAAAAGAAAAGAAACCGCAGTGAACCACCTTTTAAAAATCACAGCACTGTCAATACTGAAGCTCCTTCCAATATAATATCTCTGCCTTAAAAAGTCACAGCCCAGAACTGAATCACTCAGAGGTTATTTTCTCTCTTTGAGTTTGTAAAAATTCTTCTAAAAAACAATGCACTGCGTGGTTCAGCATTGAATTCTAGCAGCACAGCACTGTTTAATGCGGCAGTTCCCTAATTGTCACTGCTTCCTATACCACTTCACTAATCAATTCATTTGATTTTACAGTGTTTCAGTCACTCCACAGAGGAATCACAGAGTGGTGGGTGTTTCTAATGAGATCCTGCAAGGACCCTGAGTAATTGACCCTCAGCTATACGACATTTTTATCAACAAGCTGGAAGAAAATACGAAAACATTATTTGATAAAAATGTCAAATGACTGACAAAGATTAGGAGAATGGTAAATAATGAAGTGGAGAAGATATTGATTCAAAGCAACCTGATAAGATCAACACAAGCAAGCATTATGTGCTCCACAGTACTGCTGCTGAATGAGTCCTAAATCCTAATTAGGAAATAGGATAAACTGAGTCCAAGGGACAGAGTGAGTACAGCACTTTTACAGGTTGGAAGGGTCTATCAGGGAAAAAAGGGGCTAAAATACAGAAAAAACTAGGAAATCAAGACCAAGCATTGCATTGGTAGGGAAGGGTCTAATGCATTCCCTGACAGTGTCAGCAGAATAAAGCCAAGTGGGAACAGAAGATTATATCACACTGTTAATGTGGATTGGTACAACCACAACAGCAACCAGCAGTGCTGTCCCCACGTTTGGTTTTGCACCAAACAGCCACAGGAATTATTAAAGGAATAGCAAGTACGTGGCAAAAATTAAGGAACTCAATCTGTTCAGATTATCAGAAGAAAGGAGAGAGCACAAGTTGATGATAGCTGATTAATACCTACACAGGACACTGAAGCTCCATAATTGCAGCCTCTGTTTGAAATAAACTGAGCTATCCAGGAGCTGGGAATTGAGCTAGGCAAGCTTTGACTTGAAATGAGATGCTGCATTTTAATAGCCCGAGTAAATAACAGCTGGAAATGATTTATTGAGAGTTGAAGTGCGTTCCTCAACATTGTAAACCCACATTTCACAAGTGGATGTTTCCTGAGATACGCCCAGCTCAGCTGCATTAATCCAGGGTGGCCTTCAGGAGCTCAGGGGAGGCTGCTGCACTGGTCCCTTCTGGCTCCACAAACCACAGGTCTGCAGATCAATCCCCACTCCTGCACCTTTGAGTGTTTCCTTCAGGTCATTAAGTTTAACACCCGCTCTCCCTTCGTTTGGAATGTGCAATTTAAAGCTATAACTGCTGCCTTAATTTAATGGTAATTAAACCTGAGCCGGCCCCAGTGTTTTCTGTAACCAGCTCGCTGCTGCAAAGGGAGGTTTGGGAAGAACCTTCTGGAGCCACCATCGGCCCAGGCTGCCAGGAGGGGACAGGGACAAGAGCACGGCTGACTCTCCCCACAGCTCAGTCACAGCCTGGAATTTAATTAAAGAATGGTGTCATTAGAAAGCCTTTTTGGCATGCAGGGCCACAGGAGCAGGGTGTCAGCTAAGGAGCAAAGATACAGGAAGCCAGCACAGAGTCCTGCCAGGGGACAAAGGCAATTCTGCCACTGAGATAAGCTTCCCTCAGCCTGGGTCCCCTTGTAGTGCAGGAATTGCCCTTCTCTCCATCCATTTCTCCATCAGTGACACCATTTGGACAACATTCCTCTTCCTGAAAACCTTCTTCCCAGTGCTTCTCCTCCTGTCCCTCAGCCCAAGCCTCACACAGGCTCAGTTAAGCATCACCCAAAAATAAACCAGTCCCCAAATTCAGCCCACACTGTATCTGGAAGCAGCTCTCCCTGGCACTCCATGGAAAGAGACGGGCTCTTATTTCAAGTCAATTTTGGAAGGTTTTCACTGGTTGGCCAAGAAATTGTGCAGCTTTTTGACACAACATATCCTGCTGAATAACTCACTCCAAGTGCCCACCAGTGATGGTGATTATGCACCAGAGCCCCCCATTAAGCCTCTGACTCCCTGGTATCCATCTAATCAGGACAACTGTGAGCCACTGTCACGCTTGTCAACTATGGCACAACTTGCCAGGCTTGAAAAGGGGCAAATTCCGAGACTTCGAGCCAGCAACTCAGTGAAGAATGGGAAAATGCAGCTCAGGGAGGGAATGTTTAAAAACAGACTCCAATTATGGCAGTCCTGAAAGGCTGATGCTTCTTCTGCAGGGGCCACACACACAGAACTCCATCAGGAGTGCTGGAACACAAGCCAAGTCTGTTTGCTCCTCTACCTACTCACACATTTCTCACCAGGTATCATGGGAGTTGTAAGCTGTGCTCAGGTCTTTAGAGAACCAGACAGGGAAGTGCCTGGAGTTTTAATATATATATATGTATGTGCCTTTCCTAAGCTTTACATTGAATTGAGGAAATAAAACAGCACCAAACCAAAGGAGACAGAACTGGAAAACTTCAAGCCAAGCAGCTGCTATTTCATACAACACACAGACTGGCTGTGGACTCCTTCCTTCCTGCAGTCTTGCAGAATTTGATTTTAAAATATTAATCATATAGTGGCCACCAAGCAGGTATTTTGTACTTTTACATTTTTCAAAGCACTTTCCCTGCTAAGTTATCAACAAAAAACGCCCCCAAAACACAGCAAACAGAAACTGGTGTGCATATGGTGATGGGGGACATCCAATCCAACAGGTGTGCTCTAAAATCCCTTCTAGTTCGTGAGAAAGGGATTTGCTTATAGTATATCACCATGCACATTGCTAATAAAGAACTTTAGAAATTGTTAGGGGGAATGGGATTTATTTAACTCCATTGTTTAGCAGAAATGACACAATCTATAGTCTCTCATCACCGAAATAAGTAAGAAAGCCTTAAAGCAATGTATGGATTGCTGCCACCACCACATGCCACTTCAGATGACAACATGTATAAGCAAAATATTTTTGGATAATCTCAGATGAAAAATATTGCATTGCTGTCTTTGAAGTTTGGTCTGGTCTTGAAATACAACTTGGTTTTTATATAAATGTAACTGTACTTAAGAATAAAAACTGATGCTTGTGTACCAATCTATTTGCAGTGCTGTGAGATAAGAGCGAGCCCCAAACACACCCTGGGATGTGGTTTCACTCCTGTTATTAGTGGAGGTGATTTATTCAATGTTGTAAACAAATGCAGCTCTTGGAAACTCTGGGAGTGGGGAGGACTTTGGTGAAGGCAGCTTTGCTTTTCCTGAACTTTCAGCAGGGAGGTCAGCACTAAAAACCTTAATGTCTTATCTCAAGTGGAATACTTCAGACCTTCTAAAATGAATTCCCTTCTCCTGATGCCCACATGGGAATTTACAGAACAGAACAGCAGAGATGCTGAACAGGTTTTAGCTGCAGAAGAGAGAACCTCCTCGTGGCTTCTCCAGCATCTCTCCTGCTGATCCACAGAAGAGATGCTGGGATCATGTAGGTTTCTCACTTGAGATGAAGCTGATGGCACAGCAGGGCTGTCTCAGAAGTTTCAGTAACACAATCAAAGTCTCTGTGCTTTGAAATAAAAGTTAGGAGACTAATGGGACTCAGGGTTTCTCAACAGACCCGAGCCTTGTTGGTTTATTGCACACAATTTAGTGATAGTCATACCTTTCACAGGGTGCAAAAGTGCCTTTTTTTTTTTTTTTTTTAATAACAGCTACAGAAAATCAATAGATTTCATGAGTTCAATTAATCCCTGCAGCTATTGTGCCAGTCAGAAGGAAACAAAGAAATTCTCCATTTCTAAGCTGTTGGACTAAGCTGTTGTCTGTAGAGGAGGATGGTCCTTGGGTACCTTAAACTGTGGTTCCCATTAAGGCAGATTTTCCTGTAATTTGTGATTTTTTTAGGGTAAGCCTTTGTGATGACAAAGCTAAGCCAGTGCTAGACTATGTTCTGAACTAACAATCATGCAGTTATTTGTATTTAAATGTGTGGGACCTCTCTTAGCTACAAAGCCACCAGGATTTTGGTTTGGATAACAGATCAAGGTCTTTGGGCCAGCCCGTTCTTGCTGAATTACGAGGAGGTTCATGCTAGAAGACTTCTTCCCTACTGCTGGTACTGATTCTGAAGTAATTAGAGGAATATTGACTACATGAAAATCCATTTTTAGATCTTTTTCCCTGAGGTGCTGTCTTTTGTGGCAGAGGATGCTCAGCAGTGCTTGGAGAACCTTTGCAGGCAACTTTCCAGTTGCACATGTGTTATCTCCAGGGACAACTTGGTCTGTTGTGTGATTCCAGATTAACCCCTGTACCCTGCATGACTGAAACCTGCCAGATATCTCCTGTTTCTGGGGTATTTCCATGTCCAAACTCTGACCCAGCTTGGACAACCAGCTGTTTAACAGGGACTGGGCACCTCTGGCACTGACCTGTGCACACCGGGGACCTCACTAAAATGTGTGACAATTCTACATCTTCCCCAAGAAAAAGGTTAATGTCCCATTTCCCCTCCTCAATAGCCAGTTTGGGTCCTGCAAAGGGCCCATAAAGCTGGGCTTGGCTAATTACTTTGTGGTGAAAGCAGTGACCTCAGGTAGCTCATTGTCCTTTATTGCTGCCAGATTTTCTTCCAGGACAGTTATCCTGGTGTAAATAGACACCTTTTCACATCACAGGCAAAGTAACATCCTCTGCATTTCCGACTCTCATGTGGGATTTTTTTTTTTTTTGCCAGTGGCAAATCTGAGCTAAATTTGGAATGTTTATTGAGTGCTTCACCTTCTGCACAGCCCAGAGCAGCTGCCTTGTGACAATGTCACTTTCCCCAAAAAAGCAGTTTCTACAAAGGCACGACATGGTGACAAAGTGAGGACAAGGAACACACCAGAGGGACAGTGATGAGCCTCAGTTCAGTGCTAAGGCTCTGAACAGGTGACTTGGAGCCCTCAAGGCAGAGGGAGCAGCCTTTTAGCAAACTCAGGGGAGGGATTTTTCAGCAATAGAATCACAAAACGGTTTGGGTTGGAAGGGACCTTAAAGATCATCTTGTTCCACCTCCCTGCCATGGGCAAGGACATCTTCCACAATCCCACGTTAATCCAAGCCCCATCCAACCTGGCCTTGGACACTTCCAGGGATCCAGGGGCAACCATAGCTGCTCTGGGACCCCCGTGCCAGAGCCTCACCACCTTTGTGTATGTATTATATATCTTCCATATATTTAACCTAGATTTCCTCTTTGAGTTTGTTCCCATTACTCCTCTTCCTGTCACTCCAGCTCCTGATGCAAAGTCCCTCTCCAACTTCCCTCTATTCCCTTCAGATGCTGTGAGGTCTCCATACAACCTTCTCCAACCTGAGCGGCCCCAAATATTCCCAGCCTGAAGGAAAACCACTCCACTCTCCTCCAGCCATCAGAACAGGGCAGGGAAGGGCACCATGGACATCTCTGAACTCCTGGCACGTTCCCTGCCCTGTGCTATCGTGGCACAGCCTCGCAGCCCCAGGAGCTCTTGGTTCTCCCTTGTTGGGAGTGCGGATCAGTTTGTATTTTTCAACACGAGGATTGCTCCTGCCAAACCTGATAATGAAAAATTGAAAGTCAAATCACCCCTATTAGTCTGTCAAAGGTTGATGGAGCTGGTATTCTATTTTCCCATTGTGAACGACTCCCATTGTTAGGAGCTGACAGGCGAATCTCCACAGAAATATGGACTCTTTGTGAGAGCTATTCATAGCAACACATGACAATGCAGGGCTGGAATATGCATGCTGAGGCATTGCCTGGGATGTGCAAGAGCCCCCTGGAACAATTCCTGGGTTGCAGGGGAAAATTCCATTAAGATAAGAACATCTGAGAGACCTCGAGACAGATGAGATATGGGGAAGTGGGGAGGAGTGATTTTGGAGTTGTTATGGCATGGCACAACAGCCTTTGAGGGACGAGGAGAGAGCACATTTATCAACAGCACATGAGCAAGAAATGACAAGTTTGCGTTTATTTTGCTCTGCTTTGCTCTTTTTTTGGTTTTGTTTGTTTGTTTCATTTTGTGATCAGTTAAAAAGCAAACCAGGTCTGTGTGTGGATGCCAGAAGAAGAGGATGATCAATAGGAACAACGGCAGGATGGATGGCAGGAGGGAGTCAGAGACTCTCTGACAAATATTGAATATTAGCTGGGACAGGGTGCCCAGTACACTCCATGTACACAGAGACAGATCCAGACTTTGCAGCAGAGTCCATGAAGCCAGGACAAAGCCCAAAGATGAGGGTCAAAGGAATGATTTCAGCAAGTTCTGGAGGACTGGATGACGCTTTGGGAAGACAGAGTGCAAAGGCAGGATGAAAGAGCCAGCTCAGCTGAGCATACACTGGTACAATTAAACCTCATGCAGATGGCCTTTCCCCTCCTCTGTGGATGCCAAAATTAATTTGGGAGAGTGGAGCCCTTGGTGTCACTGGTCCCCTCCAGAGCTCACCTTTCTCTGTGGTCCTCTCCAGACCCAAAGAGCAGCTCCTGCTGCTTTTACCAGATGTGTTCTGATGCACATGGCTTTGAAAAGAGGGGAAAAGGAAGGGGAAAAGAAGGGGAAGTGAAGGGGAAGAAAAAGCAGTACCAGGATGGTGCTTTTTGTGAGTGTTTGTTCCACATATTTGAAGCTCGTGCAAGTTGAAATCCTCTGCTCTGTCTGCATTAGCCACAGATAAAGAGGCAAAGCAAGCTAGCAGTTCTCTTGGCACTTGTGTAACCAGATTTCTGAAATTTCACTCTTCCTTCTCATTTTTAGCTGTGAGGCACTGCAGGAGCTGGTGAACAGCAGCATTTGGAATTGTTGGCAGGAGGTACAAGCACCACACACCGTGCTTTGCACTTTGCCCACTCTGCAGGTCGGGGCTCGCTGCTGCTCTGGTGGCTCTGGAGGATTCTCACTCCTGCCTGGGCTGCTGCCATAGAGCCTTGATGCTTTTGAACCCTTTGATGGACCAATTAAAAGAACAAAAATCAGAGTGCACAGGACAAGAACTCTTCAGAGGTGGTTCAGTGTGGGTTAATAGTGTAGGCAATGGAAGTGCAGCCAAGTTCCTTCTTCCTCCCACCCAGCATCGATTTTACAAAGCTCCTGCAGCTTCCACCTGATAGGAAACTTCTGAGTATATAGATAACACATTTATAGGCATCAAATAGTTACCTAGCCTGCTAGATACTATTATTGTGCACAGATAAGATACAACAGACATCCATATAAAGGAAAAAGGCTACGACTGATAAAACTCTATGAGCACAAAGAGCAGCTTAACACTCACCAATCCCTCAGGCTCTCATTTACCAACTCTTAACTAAAAAGGAAACACCAAAAATTGGAGGAAATCTTTAAAATCCTTGGACAATTACAGCAAGGTGACAAAATTCCACACAAGCCATCAGTGCCTCCCTCACTTCTTGCAGTCAGACACACAAGTTTGGGTTTCCTCTCATCTAAGAGTTTGCTATTTTCTTCCCTTTCTTGCCTAATTTTCCAGTTAAAAGTAGTGTGCATAGGAGGCAGTCTGTATGTACAACTATTTATATATGATTTAAAATAATTAAAACCTTAAGCAGTGTGATATCAGGGGCAGAGCTAGTCTTAGAGCAAGGATTTCAGTTCTAATCCTGGATGAATAAATAGCTGACTCAGACATGCATTTATGGGGACAATGGAGTTCCACTGGGCAGAAAGACACCAACATGATGACAAATGGATTAAAGTGTGTCCTCCTTGACATCCCAAACGTTGTGGGATGTCCCCCCAGCTCTCCCCAGGCACAGGACAGCCCCCCCCAGACCAGGGACCCCTCTGGGAAGGGCAACTGCATCGACACAGCTCAGAGAAAAAAAGTCAATATTTGGTTCTAAAACCATTTCTCAAAGGTTCAGAAAACACTAACACAGTGAAATTTGGGTTGATTCAGGTGCAGACCTGCCAAACTTGCAAGCCTCAAGGAGGAGAGCACACTTACAAGTCTCTGACTGGAATAAGAATTACTGGTTTACTTCCTTAAGTACATTAAATAAGAGACTTTTGACTTGGAATCAATAGGAAAGCTCAGAAAGTTAAATACAGAACACAACAGATTACGCAGAAAATGATCCTTGAAAATTTTTGCACTTATGCAATGCTGGAAGATTTTATCTTCTCTCTGACTGGACCTCTTAGCTCATTAAATGTCAATATTTTGGTCTATTACTGCATTTTCTACAGCAGTGCTGAGCCCATAAATGTGACAGGAGGTCTGTGAGCAGCAGCACTGGGGGGTGGCAATAAAAGAGACACAGCAGGGCACTGTGTCTTCAGTAAGGAGGAAAGTTGTTGTTCTTTACACAAATCTCAGGAGATTAAGCAATGGAAAAGTGTGTCAGACAGCAGGATTTCACGGTCCAGAAACTCAAAAATAAGATAAAACTCCAAAATCGAATTACCACTCCTGCCAATAAGCTATTACTGTGCAGTTATTAAATACACACAGACATTCCCATGACCACGTTGCACTGTAAATCACACTTGCAGACAGTTCATTTAATGAACAGTGTTTGAGTAGACAATCTGTTTGGGATTATATTAAATATATAACTCTGCTTGCTAAGAAATGCATTCATACCTAAACTTTCCTGCAATCCTCCCTTTAAAAGAGCAGGAGAGGAGAAGAACAAATCATTTCTAAGCAGCAATATTCCGTTTCAAAAGGCAGCACGTGGGAACCAAAGCTTAATTTAATTTAATAATAATAATATATCTTTAAAGAATTTACCCTGTAAAGCTGGATGATAGCCCAGAAGAAAAACATGCAGAATTTTGCCTGAAGTTTTTAGTAATTAAAATATTACACTGTTGATCTAATTCACTTGTGTTGCAGGAAATGCTCTGGCCTTGACATGCACTTTGAGGATGTAAACATGACATACAGTGTCCTTCCAACCTGCTCCTGTGCCACAGACAATCCCAGTGCCTGGAGCTGGCACTCAGACAGGTCCTGCCTCATCCCCAAGCATCCCTCTGGTCTTTCCCAGGGAGCCAGAACCTTCCTGGGGAATTTCCTTCCCCTTCTGCAGTCCAAGGCTTTGGGGTTGCATCTCACCACGTGCCCAGCAGCAATTGGTGATGATGCCTGACCCGAATAGGCTGCAATCCCAATTCCCTGTTTTATGTGGGAGCTTGGCCCCCCTCTCCCAGGCTGCTGGATTGGTGCAAAGCCAGGAGCAGAAGGTGGGAAAAGTGCCTGCCTTCCTCAGGGACTGAGCTGTGCCAGGAGTGGTACCCAGTGGAAACAGGGACAATGTGGATCCTGGAGCTGTTAATGGGTGTCTACAAGCAGAGGAGATTTAAAGGCAGTGCACAATCTCACACTGCAGGGGTTTAGCCAGATTCCATCAGGATTTAGGTGCAGATTCTGCTGGAGAAAAGGAAGGTGTCTCATCAGGGAACTGCTGCCTGGGGGCTTCTTTGCATTCTCCTTGAAAGCACCTGGTGGCCCCTCAGCCCTCATCTGCAACATCAGTTTTTGAATTCAGTGTGGAATTAGGCTTTCCTGGCAGAGAGGTGTGATGGCACCAGCCCTGCTCCTGCCAGGAACTGAAGGTCACCAGCCCTGTTCCCTACAGGGTGGGTCCATGGACAGTCCCACACTGGGCCAGAAGCTTCAAGGACACCACTTCTGGGCCAGATAAATCAAGTTAAGGAGCATCTCGGAATGTTCAGCCAGATGGATCACTTGAATGACTAAACACCCTAATACATCTTTCTGAGAAAAGATATTGGCTTGTGCAATGAAACAGATAATTGACTATTCCATGGAAACTCTAAGGGCTTTACCTCTGGGATCAGCAGGAGCCCATCTCTCTTGCTACACAGGAAAGCCAGCAAGTCTTTGGGGTTGATTTTATTCTCCTTTTTTTTTTTTTTTCCCAGAAGAAGAATTTGAACAGAAGCCAAGCCCAGGCTGCTGTTCCCATGTCCATCCTTGCTGATGTAGCACAACAATCTGGGGCTGAGTGTGAGTGCAACAGCCCCAACAGGCAATGCAAATAATACAAATTCCCAAAAAGAACGTGAGTACCTGTCCTCCACCAGGCAGGTCATTTGGAAAGGAGCTCTTCAAACTCCCCCATCAATCTCAGTAAACTTTCCCTCACCCCACCAACAACCTGATTCCAGCATGTTCTCTTTCTGATCAGCTGCTACGCTGATGGATATGGAAAATATCTGTTTTTTTCTGGACTGTCATAGAAGGAGGTGAGAGGAAATCATGCCAGCCCCACCCTTCTCTGACTCTTCCCTTTTCCAAATACATCAGATCCACAATTTATAAAATTGTAGAGTTTTTTTGTTGGTGTTTTTTGGTTTGTTAATAACACAAAAAAATGAATGAAATCCAGGTTATGGAGCTGTAATTCCAGGCAGAGCTCCACCAAACCCATGGGCCTCTTAAGGGTTTATTGCTGTAGTTTCTCAGGACACGAGCTCCTTGATGGAATTACAGTGCTGTCATTCAAGTTGCTTGTTATTTGTTCTGTATGTAAATAAAGGGAATGCATTTAAAGGGCTGCACTAATGTATTCAAATATTTGTAGATAATCCACTGTAAATCTCCAGACTGGAGGATTTTGCATAAATGCTTGAATCTGTAACAGCTAGGAGGGAATTCCAACTCCCTGATCGAGTAAATTACACAAAAAAATAGCAGGATGATTAGACCAAGCACATTAATA
Source organism: Polioptila caerulea (assembly GCA_013397295.1). Classification (NCBI taxonomy): domain Eukaryota; kingdom Metazoa; phylum Chordata; class Aves; order Passeriformes; family Certhiidae; genus Polioptila; species Polioptila caerulea. The sequence continues at coordinate 1,050,313 of VYXF01002805.1, read as the reverse complement.
TTCACAATAAGTTTTGTCTGTCAGCATTCAGGACTGAATTTAAGGGTTGCATCCCTCTCAGTATTTGTGTGGCAGGAGGAGAAGCCATCCACAATCAGGGTGTTACAATACCACCAATAAATATAATTTCATTGTTACAGAGCACCCCAAAGCGTAAGGAACTGGGCTGCTTATTGTATTTACAAATATTTTTCATACAAGTTTTAACAGTTGATCAGCTGAGAATTTTTACTGTCCAAATATCCTTTCTCTTCACATTTTGGAAAGTTAGAGACAGGTTCTGACAGCCCTGAGCCACTCAGATCTCCCACAAATTGCTCCTACATTTATCTACCAGGAGAAGGCCCCTCTCCATCAGTAAAGGTGTTAATAATATATACACGTATTATTAACTGCACTTATTTTCATTTCTTGCCCTGGAGTCATCATTAGCGAAGATTAAACATGCATAAATCAGTCTCTCCTAAATTAGTGAACATCAGCAAATGTCACCTTGTTGAAACGAAAAGTTATTTATTTATTTGCCCCTTTATTTATTTATTTTCCCCAAAACTGGATGGTGTTGAAAGACACACAATTGTGTCCCACCCCTTTTTTTAGCCAGGCCACTGGGCTGCATCCCATCAGTTTCTCATTTTAAAACAAGGGAAATCAAGGTCAGGTTTGAAATTTTTGGGCCACATGCCTTTCGCACCTTAATTTTCCTAAAATATCCTGTGTGGTTTGGAAATCTTACGTGGAGAGGACCAAATTATGTCTTCAGCTATTTCTATACTATACCATGCCAATCACTGGAATTTGTACAGGTATAATAGAGAGAAGAGATTAGCTGTCAATATTGCAAATAAAAACTAATTAAGAGCAAACGGCTTAATGATAGAGGCTCATATTTCAACATTGCCGGTTCCTGCTATTTTATCACGAGTCTCTTGGAGTTTGAGTGTCTTTCTCCTGAAATAAGGTGATTACAGGAGAATCTCACCATCATTAACCACGAGTAATTTCCCAGCCTTTCAGTTGCAGAGGAAGATGTTAGCTAAGTACACCTCCAAGGCTGAGACATTAAAACATTCAACATTTATTAATCTCTCTAATTTTTGAAGGCCTGCTCACGTTTTAAAGTGTTCAGGGTTGGCTACACCAAGACAGCAAAAGTACCAGAGACATCCCAAATATCAGGAGGCTCTTTGTCCTTTCAAGGAGGGGAATGTTGGTGCTGTTTATTCATCACTGCTAAGTTTAGCACAGCTCCAGGCACGAATTATTAAAAAATGTTCTTGGTGTTGATTTGCATTTCTGATAATTACTTCCTCGGAGCTGTCACCTCCAACACTGTCAGACAGAATTAGCTCCCCCACAAAAGGCACTGGTCAGACAGGCATGGAGGGGTTGGATCTGAGATCAGCAAACAGAGAGGTTCTAAAGATTATTTAATATAAATTTCCTTTGGGAAAAAAACATGGGAATTCAACCTCATTCCAGGTTACAGCTGCCCAAATGAGCTGTGCACGTGTTGGGATAATCTAGGCATAGAAGTGCACACTTCTGTTCCCTGTATTGCATCTGCAGCATCCTGCCTCAGCTTGTCTGCATTTTCTTGCTGATCCAGCTTTTTCCTACACACAGATAATGAATTGGGGTTAGGTTCTGAAAGCCCTTTGGCTGCTGGACAGCTCGGACTCTGCAAAGTCCATTTTTAAAGGAATATTTCCCTGTAGCCACCTGGGGACCGTGTAATTCCAACTTTCTCTGCTGAGATCCTTTGACCATCAACAACACACCTTTCCCTTTAGGGACCTTGGCTGTTTTTTTATGGGAATTGCCTGGACTCTCAAAAAACACCAGTGGCACCGACAGTCACCCTGTTCCCTTCCAGCAGTGAGAGGGTGGCAGAGCAAGGAAGGTCTGGAGTGGTTTTGGCTGAAGTGGACCCGTGACACCAAGAGCCTGGACTTGCTGTTATTCCAGGACTATAATTGGGGACTGTCCATGTAATGGGGATGAGCTCTAAAATCTCTAGATCCCATCCTTTCACCCTGATGATAAAATTCAGCACATTCAGTGACAAGGGACATTAATCTTGACACCCTCACTGGCTTTGTAGAGTTGATGCAGAACAACAGGAATATTGCAAAATTCACCAACGGCAAAATCATAATATTAGCTTTAAAATAACACTTTAAAAATTAATTTGAAATATTTCTATCAAGTTTTAGAGAAGTGCCTTTGGATACACCACTGAGTCACCCCAGAAGTGGAGCTAAAAGGAGTTTTGTTTTTGGATGGATCCATTTCCTTTCCCAGGTAGCACTGCCACAAACATTTGCTGTGCACCCAGGAAATACTGTTCCCATTAACAGCCTGACAGGATCCTGGGAATTGTTGCACATGAGCAGATTTTTTTGTGCACTATTACCCTTGAGCATCAGTTGGGAGAACACACCTACACAGCGAGGCTCGGGTAAACAAACACGGGGTGGAATTCAGAATATAAATAATGGGAGGAGTTTAGTTCACGTTGTTCCCCCATTCCATGCTGGGATTTAGGGCTGGGATAAGGCAGTCTGCTCTTAGTCCCATCCACCAGAACCCTTCTATCCATAGAAATGATTAAAAATTAACTAGGCGAGGAAGACAGATCGACTTTATCGGGTACTGCTGAGATCAGATTAACATTCCACTGACACAGGGGAGTTCAAAGTTCAGGTTTCTGCATTACTGGAAGTTTAATTTTTAATCTTTCTTTAATAGTTAAGGTCTAGAGGAGAGCCCTAGATAGGTCCTGCCCTGACATGAAGGAACCTCAGGCCATAAACTTCAAAGGTGTCGATGATGGGCATCTGATGTTCCCCAAAAGAAGAGAGAGCTCTTGCCTGCTGAACTGAGGTACTCCTGGAATTAATCGTGTCTCCAATTGCTCTTGTTTTGACTAAACACATCATCCTGCTCCAAAGGATAAATGCAAGGGGTGAGGGACAAGGAGAGAGGCCTCAAGAGATTGCTGGGACTCTCCTGTTCAGCAGGAGCAGCTCTCAAAGCACCGGCACCTTCCCCCAGCTCCATGACCACAGGAGCACAGGACCTCTGGAGCCAGGCTGGGAGAGCTGGGGCTGTTCAGCCTGGGAAGCAGAAGGTTCTGGAGACACCTTCCAGTGCTCAAAGGGGGTGAGAGAGCTGGAGAGGGACTTTGGAGAAGGGTGTGGAATGACAGGATACGAGGGAATGGTTTCACAGTGACAGAGGGCAGGGGTAGATGGGATATTGGGAAAAAAATTCTTCCCCATGAGGGTGGTGAAGCGCTGGCTCAGGTTGCCCAGAGAAGCTGTGGCTGCCCCTGGATCCCTGGAAGGGTCCAAGGCCAGGCTGGATGGGGCTTGGAGAAACATGGGATAGTAGAAAGGTCCCCTGCCTGTGGCAGGGGGTGGAACTGGATGAGCTTTATGATTCCTTCCAATCCAAACCATTCCATGATAAACTCAACAAGTGTTTGTGACCTACACTCACTTTTACCAACACTGTTATGTCCGGCCCCTCACTTCACAAAGAGAATCCCAGCCACCAGAAGAGACACTCTCTTAAAAACTTGGGATGTTCCCCATTCCTGCCACTATTTTATTGTCTGCCTTTACTGTACTTCTAACAGTTGCTAAGAATTACTTAACATCAGCAAATACTAAGCAACAAATGTTTTACACATGACAAATCCTTTGCCTCTGGCGTTTTTAGAAGTTCACATTTTTTTCTCAGGCAGCAGAGCCCAGGTTAGAGTCTCACATCAGCTGCTGCAAAGGTTACAGGAGAAATAAGGGACCCTGTCTCCCACTCAGCCTCACTCTCCTTTCAAAACCAAATTGATTGCTCTTGGATGAGGATGGGGGACATTCCATGCCTTCCCATATGGAGAGCAGATTCTATGTGTTGAACATGCCTGTGAGGTAATATTTCAGCTGAATCTACTGTCTGTCACATCTGGTATTTTGAATAATCGGTTAAGTGAACCATAAATTAAATTAAGCCAAGCCAGTGTCATAAACCTTAAGTGCATTTTCAAAGGTTCTCCCGTATGAAGAGGGAGTTGGCCTTAGAAGGCTTTAACATTCTGACTTGGAGAGCCTTAACTGCAAATAAATCAACAGCCTGTGTGCTTGTACCCGTGCACCAGCCCCCCAGAGTGGATTAAAATTAAATACTTGTGAGAGAGTGACAATGTGGATGGATTTTCCTTCATAGACACCTGCCACGAATGAAGGGCTCCTGATGGTGACAACCAGAGTAAGAGACTAAACTGGAAATATCAGGGGAGACAGGATCCTGGTGGTGCTTCCCTGGGGCTGCCAGGTTGGCTCTGAAGGAGCAGGAGATGCAGCTCTGCCCTCTCCAGCTCTGGTGGCAAAGGACCTGCAGGAGAGGTGAGGTTGTTTGGTCTGCCTGACTCTGGGATGAGTGACTGGTGTCTGGAGCAGCTGCTCCCCAGAGGGCTTTTGGATGTGCCCCCAACTTTCCTCCCATCTCCTGGAGCTGAATCACTCCACTTCCAACCAAAAAAAACCAAAAAACAACCACCACCCCTCAGCCAGGGAACAAAAAAGCAGCAGCTCATTTGTAAGCTTGTCCTTGGGAATGCTCTCCACAGCCTGGTGAATGCAATGATTTCAGCCAAAGGATTGTCTTTCCCTGCCCCTCTTACAGCCCTGAGCACCACGTTTTACCAATAAAGGGCTAATGAACCACAACAGTTGTTCATATGTTTTCTTACTCCTTCTCCAAAATGTCACAATAAATCTATATTGCCGGGTAACAGCAAGCAGATGGATATTGTAGCTCGTAATTTGGCATAGGTGTTCTCAATCAAGGCAGAGATTAATTCTCCCCTATGATAACCAGCTCTCTTGTTTGTTAGGAGCCCATTATCATTTTCTGAAAGGTTTTTCTGGGGACAAGGGTAAAAACCAGCTCTCTTTGTCCTATTGCTTTATCCATTACAAAGAGAATGAGGGATGGATTTCTGGAGACAAGGTGAGTTAACTACAGAAAACGACATCTCAAATAAGCATAGAAACAACAGCAAAAAATTCCTAGAAATACTCATTGATGGAGTACATGGATTCATGGAATGTATCTCCTGTTGCTTTGTGAGCAGCTCAGGAATACTTTGGTTAGGATTATTTCCTCAATGAGACTGAAAAATAAATTTAAAAAGCAGTTCAAAACAAATGAAAAAGCTATTTTCTGTGATGTGTCTTACAATAGCAAAAGGAATGTGTCCTTTTTTCTAAAGCCTTCAAACTAAACAACAGAATAGAAAACCAGTATGGATTTTAGTAGCTGGGAAAAATAAAATGGAGACACAGTGCCATTTCTCATGGCATGGAAAAGAACTAAAATTTGTAAGTGAATGTAAAATCTGACAAATAAAGTGAGCTTCAGTCCTGACTTCCAGACCCTGCCTTGTCCCTGGTCCTGCAGGAGGTTTGTAGCATCTCTGAGAATTTACATTTCCTCACTGATCTCATGATTTCATTAAATACTCCTAAAACCATCCCCTTTAGGTATTTGTTACCCTTGAATTTTATTTGCTAATGAGCTCCTAATTGTGGCACAGCAAGTTCATCAACTATTGCGCTTCTATAAAACACAGAGACACTGCAGCTAATTATTTGTTAAACTCATTATCAGAGCTCTGCTACTGCAACATTTCGTGGATGCTGAATTTTCCAGCTGACATCCTGCTGCAGGACGGGGTGAGGGCTTGAGCAGAGGTCTTTAAGTGAGAAAACAGCAGTGAGAGGGGTTTCAGAGCTCCTCTCTTCCTGCATCTCTCACAACTTCCAATGGGGTATTTCAGAGCACCCCCTGAAGTCCAGGGAAACCCCTGCACTGACCCTCGTGGGCACTGGGTAGGACCAGCACAGGCAATCGACAAGTTTCCACTCCCTGCACACTAAAGAAGAATATATTAGTAGAAAATTAATAGCTCAGTTGGCTATTGATTAACAGAAATGCTACAGTGCTCTTACGATTTCAAATTGCTCCTGATTAATGGGACAGGGAAGGGAGTTTTGAGGGTGATCTCACTGTGTTGGGAGCATCACAGAGCAGGGGCTGCAGCACTGCCTGCAGCTTGCCCTGGAAATGGGGATCACCCAAACCTGGCTCAACAGGGAACCCCAACTGCCAAAGACATTTCTGTATCAATCCTGGGGTAAGACACTGCAGGGTTCTGCCCCAACAGATAATTGTAATTCTTTAATCTGTTGGGTGGATGTGTCATTCCCTTTTCCTGTGGGGTTCTCTCTGCTTTTGCAGAGATGTCCCCAAGGTGTTAAAAGTCCTTTTCCTTGCCCAAGGTGAAGAAAGACGTAAAATCTCTGGTCTTCAGGTTTTTTATTATTGTTTATTGTACCTTATCTAGAACATTGTTCTCTCTGTCCCTGCTGAGGTCTTCACAGCACAACAGTTTGAGGCAATTCTCCGCCCGAGAGGTGGTGGTTTATCTTTTATACTAAAAACTACATATACCTTATTTACAATTATTTCCCAATACCTGTCACCTACATTAGACAGTGTGCATCCTACCTAAACCAATCACCAAGTGCCACCACCACAGCAGGATCATGGAGGAGATGAAGAAGAAGGAAGAAGCTTAAAAGCCATGTGGTTCCTCCATCTTGGCTTCACACACCCCCATGTACTAAAACCCAAAATCTACTTTTCCACCTTGTGACAATCTTATTATTATTCTATTTAAATTTGTGAGACTTGTATTTTTTCTTTCAATGCTGGTAATCTCTCCCATGGACTAAAATCCAACCCACAGGTGTCTTGGGCTTGGTGCCAGGGCTTCTGAGCCCTCTGGGCCCCCTGCCCAGGTCTCTGATCCCCCAGAGCAGTCAAGGACAAGCTCTGGGTTCCCACATTTTCCCTTTCCTGCCTCGCTGTTATTGCAGGAGCTCAGGTGTCTGGAGGGAGCCAAGGGGAGGATCCACCCCAAAAACCATCATTTTATCCACTATGGTGGATAAAAGTCACTCCTGTCCATTCCCACCCTTTTTTTCTACTCCCTGCTCCAGTGTATCAAGGTTAAGGAATAATGAATAATCAATAAGGCCATGTCTCCACCAGAGAAAAATGTTTCAGCCTGAACATGAGAGCTGAAGAAGATTTAAATACATTTTGTACCATCCACTCCAGCTTTGCTAATATGAGCTGTGAGTCAGCATCCTCTTCTAAATCACTGCAACTGCCATGTCCTCCAAGAACAAGCCCTGCAATGCTTCCCACAGCCCCTGGGAACAGGCAGAAGCCAGGACTGAAGGAAAAGAATTACTGACTGCTCAAGCACTCACCCAGCAGTGGCACCCCTTAAAATTGTGCAGATGGAACCAGCAAGTCCCTTCCAAGGAGTGCCTGCATGCAGAGAAGCCAAGCTGAGCACCTTCCAACACTGGCATTAGTGTAATATATGAAAATTTATTCTATATATGGAACTGATAAACCACTGGAACGATCTCTTTGGGAAAAGGGAGAATTAGCTTTCCAAAACAGCACATTACGGTTCAGACTAAAATGTTTTGGAAAGAGGGACCCTGTTTCCAGTTCTGCCACTGACCAGCTCTGGAAGTGAACAGGGTCTTTGCCCAATGAGCAACACGTAACAAACCTGCCCTGCAGTGAGGCAAAGAGACTGAAAAAAACTTGTGAATCTCCAAGGTAAAACTATTCTATTACAAAATCACATTGCTATGCAGCACTCATTCCTCTGCCTATTTAAGCTGAATGTGAATGCAGGCTGCTATAATCTTGTATTATAAAGAAAACACTAAAAAAAAAAAACCCCAAAAAGACATACCAACCTCTACTACAGATACAATCGAAACAGGTTTTAATTATTTGCAGGCAGTACTTTGCCATGTACCACAGTTATTCATTTATACTTAAAAAAATAATAACCCTACTCCATTTGATAGTTGGTGATACTGAATTAATAATTTGAGCAAGTCAGGAGGAAGTTAATGTAATCCTCAATTTGCTTTACATCTTCAGAGTCACCTAGGGCACTTTACAAAGCAGGTAATATTATCACAGCTGGACACCTTGGTAATCTTCTGAGCTCTTTTTCCTTTTCAAAATAAATGTTACAGATTTACCGTGATACCGCTAAAATAGCTGTTAATTTACTTCAGAAGATGAAAGAAAACAGGTGAATTAACAGAACTCCATCACACTGAACAGAAATTCCAGCAGGGCACAGCACAAATGGGAGCTCCAAGGCTGCTGATGGACCAGCCATGAGAATCTCCAGCCACACATCCCCTTTTAAGGGGAGATTTGGATCCAACTCCTCCATCCTGGCTTTTTGGTTGCCCTGTGATCCAAAGCTGGATCCAAAGAGGGATTTGTAGAAGGTGGCAGATGCTCCATAACAGCAGATTTGCTATTTGGAGACCTCAGCTTGGCTCTTTGAGGCTGAAACTGAAAAGAGAGGGGATGAGGACCCCAAAATTTAATTATTCCTCTCTTCAGTCTGGTGTCCACACTCTGGAAGCCACTTGGGAAGCTTAATGGATCCAAAATACCAAGACTGGGATGGACTGCAGGAAACCACTGCCAGCTCTCTGTGTCCAAGGAGCCAAATGCTTGATTTAAACCAGTACAAATTATGGTTGTTCTGCAGAGGACAGATGTGAGATTTGCTGCCAGCTGGGAGAAATTCTGCAGCCATGAAGTGCCTGAGCAACACCCACTGCACCTGCCCAGGTGGGGCTGCTCAGAGCCCCAGGCTCTGCCCATCACCTGCAGCATCTTCAGCTCCCAGTGACCCCAGCAGCGCTTTCTTATGGGCACCAGGAGAAAAAATTCCTAATGTACCCCACAGAAAAACACTATTGAAATAAATCTCAAGGTATCTTTTGATCCTGCTTGTCCCTATGTTGCCTCCCAGCACCATTCAGGACATCTCCAAGTCAGTCTCACATAAATATTCCTCTCAGGCTTGCTCTTTAATTTCTATGGGATACTGTTGCCTGCTCTTTAAATAGAACTTTAAAAAAAAATTTATATATATATATAAAACTCATTTACACACATTTACATATCAGAAAAGCCTAATCAAAACCTCCCTGATTTCCATGTCAGCTGTCATAGATGTTTTAGCAATCAGGCAGCTTATATAAAAAATAAAACCAAAACATATTTGTCTTCCTACATAAACTGTTATAGCAAAATAATGTAAAAAAGTTAGATATCTAAATGACACTGTAAAAGCTGTAATGATTGATTTCATAATATTTCCAGGAATTATAAATAACCTTTAAGTGTCTCCACTGCTTTGATTTGCATAAGCAATTGAGAGTTGATTAAAAGTCTCAGGGATTAAAACAAAGCTGAGGCAGTGCTGGGGACTTGGTCTGAGCAAGGACCTGGGTCAGTCTGTGCTGCTCCAACCTCATTTCTCCCAAAAAGCTGCTGCAGATCATGTTGGCTTTGAGGAGCCAGTGTCAGCCTGGATCAACCCAGCCCAGCTTCCCCAGGATCAGCCCTGGGGTTACACCGAGCTGGGGAAAAGCTGTGAAAATCATGGCTAAACCAGGGTGTGTCAGCTTGAAACAGGATGGGATCTCCACAGGAACTTTACAGGACCTCCAATGGAACTTGGAATCATGGGATATAATCACAGCACCACTAAAGCTGGAAAACACCTCCAGGACCACTGAGTCCAACTGCTAAAACTTCATAGGACCATCACAGGAAATTCACAGGACTTCCACAGAGAATTCCCCCAAAATGTTCCAAGCCTTTTCCACCACTGCCAAGGCTGGAATTTCCCCTCAGCATCACAAACACACATACATACGAGATTTTGTGGCTTTTCCTGCCTAAGAAATGAGAGGCTTTTGCTCCTTTGGCTCTGAGCTGCAGCTCTGGGTAGTGGTTATGGGGCATGAAAAGGGAGGATGGGAGCACAGGGGAAAGAATGAAGACAAGGGAAGATAATTGAAATTACCAGTGCACTAGTTATGTTGCATATATCTAATGTAATTATTATTAATAAGCTGTCAGTCAGAAGATGTAGTTGTTAAAAGGCAGTTTCAATGGGGGAAAATGATAATTGAACTCCTCCATGTATTTGTCTGTATTATTTATTCTGTTGTTTTTTCAGTTCACTGCCACAGGTTTGTGTTTAGCAGAAATGAAATTGAAGAAGTAAACAAAGGGTTTTTTTGCTTATTAACTGGGAAAAAAAATAACCTCTATTGCTCTGAGCAGGGCCTGCCATAGGAGGGAGGCTCAGGGAAGGTCAGTGGGTCACTTCTGCACCTGTTCCTCACTCAAACCACAATGTTTTCAAGCTACAACTTTGCATTAGTTCTGTTTTGATAGATACACTTGTTCCTGTGGTACCTGGCATGGTACTGCTGCTCCTTTATTCCCGAAAAACTCTCTACTCACTCCAGATGCTGCCTCATGATTTAACACTGCAGTTCCTAAAGCTGGTCAAACCACGTGCACTGAATAACATATTCAATAATTCCCTTCCTTTTTGTAGTTTTTCAATTGTCTGCAAACAGTTTATAGCGTTTCCCAAAGCATCTGTAATGAGAAATTAGTCACTAAATATTTTATACAAATAGTTATTTAGGCTGTATCTTGATCACAAGCACTTTTCTGCAGATTCAGCTGGGACAGAAGGATTTGGATTGGATTTGTACTTCTGACTGTAAATTGGCCACATGGATACAGCTCTCTTTCTCTGCTTTGCAAAGCAGCCCTCATGGCAATGTTGGGGTATTCCAGGCTCCAGCATTCCAAGTTAAAGTTACATTAGTCGGGATTGCTCTGGAATATCCCCAGTACATCACCTGCACTGGAAGTACCCTTAAAGCTCAGAGCTACATAAAAATATCCCATCCCTATTTTACAGGGTCTGATGGGACTTTGGCTGCGTGGAGGAGATCTTGACCCATGGAGAAATCCTGACTTTTATCTCCAATATCAAGAAACCCGGACAGAGAGCCTCACTCAGGTCAATTGATATACGAGGAAGTTTTGGTGACACTGGCACAGGTTGCCCAGAGAGGTGGAAGCCCCATCCCTAGAAACTTTCACAGTCTGGAGGAGGCTCTGAGTGACCTGATCCGGTTGAAGATGTCCCTGCTCATGGCAAAGGGTTGGACTAGAAGGCCTTTAGAAGCTTCTCCCAACCCATTCTGTGATTCCACATACTTGATTCCTCTCAGGAGCTCCTTCAGCACAGTTCCCTGCCTCCCATCACTCCTCACATCCCAGTGGAGCACTGGGAGTTAATGTTAACATCAGGAATTTCTCTTCTGTGTCTCACATAAATAAGAAATGCTGCTTTTTTTTTGGTCATCTGCTGAATTTAAGGTACAAAGGCTGCTCTAACTACTGCAACCCCTTTTCAGTTCTGACTTTGTACAATCCCAGAGGAAGTAACTGAAGGCCTCCTTGGGCTGGAATAGCTCCCATCAGCTCCTGGTATCGAAATGAAACATTCCTGAACTGGTACCATTCTAAAGGAGGGACAGGAGACATTTTCTCACTCAGGCTGCTAAAGGAAAATACAGATTTTAGAAGACATTAGGAAGAAAAATGGGAAGTGGGAGGCTACCAGAGCCCTGCTCCTGTGTCCAACACCCTGCCCTGTGTGGTAGCCAAGGAGGGGTTGCAGAGAGGCCAAACCTCTGGCCTGGGCATATCCCGTCTCTCCAGTGGCTTGATGTGACTTGGATTGCTGTGGGTGGAGGTTTGTTTGGGAAATGCTGATTGTTTTCCAACTGATTGTGGGCATTTGTGCTGGGCAGAAGGGTGAGGATCAGAGAGGCTCAATCCATCTGCACCTACCTGGGATGTCTGAGATCCCCCGTCAGGCCCAAAGCCACCAAAAAAAAAGGTGAAAATGGGCTACTGGGGCTATCTGGGACCTCCCCCTGGTGACTCCTTCCCGTCCTCCTCCTGCCAGGCTCCAAGGATAAAACACATGATTCTGGTGTTTTAAAGGACAGGGAGGATGGAAGAGGAATCAATGTCCTTTCAAGGCTTTCCACCTTTTCAGGATGGAATATTTGCAAGGAGCTTTGGATAGGGAGAGTTTGTGGCCATTAAGTAGCTTGTCCCAAAATGACAAAAAAGGATCCAGCTGAGGCACAACTCGGCTTATTTTCAGGATGCATGGCTGCTCCTCATCCTCCCCATCCCTGTGGGGAAGCACTCACCACCCCCTGACAGAGCAAGAGGCTCCCAGAGGCTCCCCAAAAACTGCTGGGGCTCCTCTCAAGCCATTGCTGATACAGGAGCTGGCCCCACCCCTGAAGCCACAAACCCAACCCCCATTTTTCAAGTTGCTTATTTACATAGGGACAAAAATTATTTTCTCCCAACCAGGTTTTCTTGTGTCAGTCGTTCAACATGTTCCTGTGGGTTTTTTTCCCTCCCTTTCTTATTACCTTTTCTGATAGTAAAGACATTGCAGATGGGCATCAAACTGTGCAAAATGTAAATTATGATTGGGTAGAGTCAGAACATAAAAAATAAGTTATTTGGATGCCTTTTTTTTTTTCCTAAGGACCACAGCACATATGGCATGCTAAAAAAATGTCTCGTGTTCATTAAGGCTAAATGAGACAGGTTAGAGAATCATGGGCACCAAATGGAAAACTTGGGGAAAAAAATGCTGGCTGGCAACTCATTCTGCTGATAATATTTTTTGGATGTTTCCCTCCTGCCCTCTCTCCCTCATTTTTTTTTAAACTGCAAGGACATTTTTGCAAATATTTCACAAATATCTGATGGCTGTTGCTTAGGAATCTGTCCTCCCCACTGTGCCTTCCTCATTTGAAGGTCATAATCTTCAGTTTGTGAAATCATAATTATCTTGCTAGCCAGTAACTCTGATGTCACAAATGGAGGATTATGATGACTTCAATGAAAAAAGCAGCAGCGGGAGAAAATGAACTCAGCCACCAAAAGCTTGTTTT
>VYXF01002805.1:971444-1037289 GCA_013397295.1 Polioptila caerulea | reverse complement strand
CCTTCCCCCACCTCCAAAAAAAAAAAAAAAAAACCATAGCTGAGAAAAATATCAGCAGAGTGATCCCCAAAAAGACTATTTTCTGCATGGCATCAGTGTCTCTTTCAGAACATGAGGTTAATTTCTGCCTTGTGCCAGTTTAATGCAGACTTCCACTTTATTTTAATGCATAGCAGGTCTTATATTTAATGTAATAACAGAATCTTGCTAATTCTTGCAGTGCTCAAACAGATTTCAGAGTTCTTCCATAAAATGAAACAAGCCTCCCTGTAGCACTCAGGAAAATAAAACAGCCAAGATTCACCACAAGGTCACCTAAACCCAGGGCTTTACTACTGCCAGATAATTTGCCACTGTATCAAAAAATATGACAAATAAACACTGTCTGTCAGATTAATGAAGTATTTAACAGCCAACTCTCCTTATTGCTTTTTGTAAAGCATCCCTGCCAACATCATGCTAAAAATTCACTGACTTATTCAGTGACAGCTTCTCTCCCCAAAAAAAATCACAAAATCCAGAATGGGTTGGGTTGGAGGGCACGTTAAGGACCTTTTAGTTCTGACCTCCCTGCCACGTGCAAGGAAACTTCCACCAGAAAGGGAGTGAATCTTCCAGTAAAAATGGGGGAGCAGAGAGACCACAGCAGAGCTGGGACCAACCTGATGCATTTCCCAGACATTAAGACACATAAACCCCAGACATTAGTCAGTTGTTGGAAACAGGACTGGGATGGCAGCGCTGAGTTTCCTCCAGGACAGGCGCTCTGGGAACATGATTCAGCAGTTCTGAGTGTCATTATTTTGAATAAAGCTATCAGTGTTTCTCCTGAGGAGTTTGGAATACAAGGTTTCTACTGTCACTATAAATGCTAGTGTGTGTCTCCTGGGCTTCAAACAACGTACGTTTCAACGTTCCTGCCTGCTTGAATGAGACACTAAAAGTGCTATACTCTGAATTCCTGATGTTTTTTAAAAATATGAACTAATAGTGTGATGACACAATTTCTACTGCTTTTTTTTCATTGCTGGTCTCCATGTGCAAAAGCAGCAGTGCACTAGGACCAACCCCAAATCCGGGAAATGAAGTGGATTCTGTCACAGGGGTGAGAACAAAAATATGAATGTTGGAGGTTTAGAGGGGGAAAGAATGCAATTCCCTGATCATAACCATGTTCCCTAGCACTTGGCACTGAGCTGTGTGACTCAGAGGGGAGTAAGTGGCAGCAATTGCATCCTGGCAGAGGAGGTGCCTTCCAAAGGCTTCTCGCAGCAACAGCATCCTCAACTTCCTGGCTGCGGAATGTGGTGGTGAAGGGGAGAGGGCTGGGGGAAATAAAAGCACAACAGCTGCAGTGCCACAGGCCCCTGGCCCACAGAGCACGTCAGGAGAGCCCTGCACACACACAGCCACCGCTCTCAATCATTAGGAACAACATATGGTGGGTTGGTGCTCGTGCTGCCTTGCCCTGCCTGCCCTGTCTCTGCTCAAGGTGTAAGTAAATTAGGAGAGAGGAATGCTGCACACGTGAGCAGAGAACTGCAGGGGGAACGACCATATGGGGTCAGGAGGATGTCGAAATTCTTCGCTGCCACACCAATTCCTAAAGCTCCAAAGGCACCAAAAAATTATTCGGTTTTGTGTTCGTGTGGTCAAAGCCTTCCTGTGCTTTTTTCCGTTCTCACAGCAGCTGAGACGCCCCACCATTGCCATCATTGGTCACAAATGCACAGAGCACAATACCACAACATGTACAAACAAGGTGACAACAACTGGGATGGCTCAGCCAACCCTGAGAGCACCCCACAACCTCTCTTTGTGTATTCACAATGCAGAGGTTTGTGAAATCAGCCCAAATCCAAATTGCTGTCTTTGAGACAGCCAAAACAGAGTCAGACAAACACCCTGGACTGTGCAGGGTGGCCCACGGGTGCCCTGAAAACACCTTTCACTTGGGCAGCTCTGCAGCAGCCATGGCTGCACTGAGGATGGAGGGCAAGGATCAGCACTGGAGCAGCAGGAAAAACCACAGGGATGTTGTGGGACAGGAGTTCAGACAGAGGCACAGGCTCACAGCACTGCACAGACATCAGCTGAGGCAGGTGTGTTGCCAGGACTGGGGAACAGCAGGACCAGGGCCCATGTGGGGCACTGGGAACGCTGCTCGCACGGGATGCGCACAGGAAAAAAGAGCAAAGTTTTCCATTCGCCTCTGCCCAAAGCAGGGTGGTGAATTTCTCCTGACATTTAGGCTGCTTTTGATGCTGTGTAAGGGGACATGAGAAATGCCAGTGCTGTCAGAGGAGCTGGGGGTGGTGACCAGCACTGCTGCAACAGCAAACTCACCGTGAGAGCTCGGGAGAAGCGACGCAGGAGTTGGTGTCACAAGTGTGGAGTTAACCTTTGTCACCTCGGTGTTCAGCCAACTTCCCCCTTTAATGAAGCGGCCTGATTTATGTATGAGTCATTTGCCTTCATAAGAAATTTATTAAATGATCATCTCTTTCCCCCCTCTCCAGATTTGTCACTTGGAACGTGGTAAGTGGTGTTTGAACTCGCCGTGGCGTGTCACCAAACGAGTTCAAACAGCCCCACACGTTCCCTGCCCTCCCATCAGAAGGGAGGCAAGGAAAAGTCCCAGTGCTGCCTCTGGATGCTGATGGTCTGGAATTGCATATTATTTTCACTCCTTGCATGACGAAAAGCTTTACAAGAACTGGGGAGCAGCACAGCCTTGGTGACTGAAAGGGGATCTGGCTCCAAAGCTCCATCTCAGTTCAGCAAACAAGAAATCCAAAGAATTCAGTGAGGACCAGCTCCATGCCTATGTCAGACGTGTTTCAGTACACTGCTGAATCAGATCCTAATCTCCCACTCCCCTGGCATTCCAAAACATGAAAACAATACAACCATGCCAAGAATATGCTATAAAAATAATTGCTTCTAGTTTAAAAAACTAAGTTGCAAAACACCAAAATAATTGCAATTGGTCTTAATCTCTCTGCAAGTGTCATTTTACATTAGATCCTTGTTCTTCATTCTCAATTTGAATCAAAAAAGTACTTCTGTTTTAATTAGTTTTATAAATTTGCTGAGCTAAATGAATACAGCAGTAAAATCAAAACTGCAGAAAATGTGTGTAATCTCAGCAAACTGCATTACTTCTGGAACAAATTGTAAACCTAAAATTTAATTAATTAAATTTATTAATTAAAATAATTTGAATTAAATTATTCGATTAAAATTATTTGAAATGCCAAGACGTGAAAACTGTGAATTAAGCTGCCACAGAAAATCTACAGCTCATTTTAATAAACTGCAACAGCCCCAGCTACAAAATCCTCTGCTCCAGAGAAATCAGCTCGTGTGTAGGGACAAGCAGCTCCCACATGGCCAAGGAGAATGGATGAGTTTTAAATTCATTCTGTGACACCAACTGGAGACTTTTGTTCTAGATGATTATCTTAGTTTTCTCAAAACCCATTACAGTCAAAGTATGACTCAAACTACACTTCTTTCCTTGTGATGGCTCGGTGTCAAAGCACTGTGAGTGATGGATTAGCAATATTTGATTTCAGCTTCCAGGGCATTAATAATCATGGAAAATAGCTCTTAAAAGCAGAGTTTCCTTGCCACTGGCTTCCCTGCAGATTGCTAGGACAAAACCAACCTATAAATGCAGAAATTGTATTTCAGTACAGCTCTGCCAGCTGGCCACACCATTATGCATGTAATTCCTTCTACTCTGGCCTCTCAGGAAGAAAAAAACCCAAATCCTAAAATGAATATATCTTCGGAATATCAATTTAATTAAGAGGATGACAAGGGGAGATAAAGGCAGGAGGGTGTTTATTACCAGAATAAATTTCTACCTGCACTGCACTGATACACCTCTGCCCAGGAATTGCTGTTTTCTAGTGGGAAAAATCTGTGCAATCTGTGCTGTGTCGTGGAGGACAGCAGCACCACAGGTACCTGTGTGAGCTGAGCAAAGGAGACAAAAATCTCACTCTGAGCTGCAGGAAAGGGAACAGATGGTGCAAACATTCACACACACGTTCACACTTTTTCACGACACAAGGTTACTTCCATGCTTAAGCTTTAAAAGGGTTATGGCTGCAGTTAGTCCTTCTGGATTCTCCACTGAAATTGCCTGGGAAAGGAACTGCAGCAGGTGAGGAGCTGGGGATGGATGAGCCACGGGTGGGGCTCACAGGGAGCCACACACACACTCAGACACACCAGTTCACTGAGCACTTCCATGCTCATCTCCAGGGCTCCTGCAGACCCCATGGAGCTGTGTGTTGGTGCCAGCATGGCCCCACACACACAAACAACAGCCCAGCACCTGCAGATGCTTCGTTTAAGAACATGTATGCAGAGAGTTCTCTAGAAAGCACACTCGATAAATAAAACATGTTTAATAACCCAAGAAAAAAAATAAAAGCAACCAAAAAAACCCCATGCTACTGACTGGCAACCCCCTCTGCAGAAGAATCTCTAAAACACTTTCCAGGGTTTGCAAAGTGCCTGCCTGCAAAATATTTAGCATGACACAGTGCTATTCCTTAAAACAGCTGTGATGGTCCACATGGTGCAGCAGCTGACAAATTCCCTGCTGGACAGCTCTCCTGCTCTCCAACCAAACCAGCTCAAACGTCAGCTGGAGTCAGTGCTCCAGTTTATAACTGCAAGGTATGATTTATTAGAAGAAAAAGGACAATGACTGTGTTTTTCCCACTGCTGAGAGTCAGTGTGGTCCTTGTGAGGTCAGGAATGTCAGGCCAGCCTGTGCCAGCTCACTGCCCAGCCTGGCGGATTCCCTACAGACCATTAAAGGAAGCAGAGAAGCCTGAAATGCTGAGTGATGTTCTCACAGCTTTAAATTTCACTTCTGGATCCTCCTCTCACCTGCAGAATGAAGTGACCTGAGTCACACTGAGGGGTCTGAGCTTATTCTGGGTTTATTTCCAGCTTTGGATGAAGGGCTGAAGCCACCCCAACCTGTGCTGATGCTGGAAGCAACCAAGGCAGCACTCCTGCTCCATCCTGCTGTGAGAAAAAGGGTGGGAGATGGGAGAAGGGGGTAAATGTCTGATCCCAGGCAGGAGGGAGACATCTCCCTGCGATGCAGCATGAGTGCAGTCTGCTGAAAACCCCTCTGAAATTGCTCTAATAAGGTTCTGCAGCTGCCTCTGGAAAGGGGCTTCTCCACTTCAACTGCTCTGTGTGGGTGAGAGGCTCATTCCTGTAAGAACAGCTGGCAGGACTGAACCCAAGTTTGTAGGAGGGGATTTCCAGTGGTAGTTTGTTCTTCCCTGCCCTTTTTTATTCTCTGCATAAAGCTGAGCACGCAGGAGAAGAACCAAATCTAATTCAGCATCATCTATTTTTTCACAGGACAGAAGCTCCCTTTCATTAAAAAAAAAAAATTTTAAAAAATCCCTCGTAATTCCATCCGTGCTGCAATGTGGTGAATTACCAGAATGGATTCTGGATAGAAAGCTCCTGCTCTGGGCTGAGCCCTCACTGTTGGGTTCCTTGCTATGCACTGCACACAGCTTGCCTTGTTTCACAGCCACAAGTGCTGCTGGATCTTTCTGTCCTGCTCTCCCCAGAACTCAGCCACTCTTCAGCTGGATCTGGAAGTGCCAACAGGTGGGAAGGGGTGTGGGGAGGGAGAAGCTGCCAGGGTGCTCCAAAGGACCATCTGTGTGTGCGGGGAATGCACAATCCCAGCCAATGACACCGGAACATCTGTCTGCCTCCAGCTCTTCACCTACTGCAAAGGTTATGCACCATCGCCGTGCCAGCTGTGCCAGGCACAAGTTTAACACAAAACACCCCAGAAGCAGCCTGTGGGGACATGTTTTTGTTGTCTTTAGCCATTTTAAAAACAGAAAATCCTGCCTAATTGAAAGCTGGAGTGCCCTCCCCCTTCTCCCTGCACAGGAGGTGTTACTGGGGTCAATCTCGTGTTTATTTGATGAGATTCCCTTGTGGATGCAGGACCCCACACCACACAGCAGTGGTTCATACTATGTGCTCTTCCTGTATAAATCTTGAAAGTATAAATTTGGGATCATACAAGCAGCCAGATTTCCCACCAATAATACTGAAGCAGGGACCTTAATACTATTAACACACTATCAATCACACACAAATCCACAGAGAAACAGAGACAACAATTTCCCCCAAGTCCCTCATGGATTTTGCTACGAATAAACAAAAGTTTCACACTCTAAACTTTCCCTTTCCAAGGCTGCTGCCAGCTCTGACATTTTTTGTATTCCTCTGAGTAATTACTGCCAAAATTTTTCCTTATCTTTACCAGCAACCAAAGCAGCAGCTACAGAGGACTCTCGCAATCCTCAACCTTGTGAGCACAGTCAGAGGTGTTTCCCAGGTGGCACTCAAGAGGAGAAAGATAGAAAGCTGTTCAGTTACCTCTCTAGTCTAACATAGCCTGGAAGGTTTGAGTCCTTTTTTATGTTAGAACATCATGCTCTTTAAACACATTTTGTTAATACTTTATGGCCTTTTTAGGGAATACTTGGAGACGATACCACCTAAGGAACGGGATCTCCAGAGTCAGCCTTGAAATGTGCCCCCTCTCCATGTGCCATTTTTTAATTCCCAAAAGCATCACTTACTGTGATTTTTATGAGGCTTTTTGTTGCCTATTTGCAACTCTGTGCCTTTCCAGGTTCCCTCCCTGTCCCTCATCCCCAACGAGCCGCCCGCCAAGCGCCGCAGTTGGCGCGGCCACGCTCACGCCCCGCCAGGCTCTGCTTTCCAGGGTTTGTTTTTTACACCAGCCCCTGGTAAATGAGGCTGGTGTGACAGACCACTGGCTGGATAATGAGTTCATTCTCCAGACCCACCGAGAGCAAGGTACTTCCCTGGCCCATCTGTTCTCACGGCACGGCTCTGAGAGCGCCGTTTGTAAAGAGAGCAGCAAACACCCGGCGGAGCTGCTGATGTGCAATAGAGCCTGGGTTGATGGCCCCTGCAGAGCCTCCTCAGCCAAAAAATGGGAAGAGACAGAGCTCTGGGATTACTTCAGAGCCATTGCTGGAAATGCTTAAACTGGGGGGAAAATAATAAAAAATACCTGGAGGAAGAAAGCCTCCAGAGGGCTGAAGCAAATCTTGTAGCACACACATCGCACACGCACAGTGCTGTCCCTCGGCCACCTCTATTTCCCTCCAGGTTTTCTAAGAGAAATAAAAGCTCCAGGAAAGTCACAGGTCTAAACAGAAGTGGTTGAAAGTCAAAGCAAAGATCTAGAGATACTAGAAAGGGAAATGATGCTTTAAAAAAACAAGCCAGGAAGTTTATCCAGCCTTGACTGAAACTGGCACAACCTGACCTCAAAAAGAAAAAAAAAAAAAAAAGATAAAAAACCTAGGTACCATCTGCAAATATTTTTAGAGGCAGGGAAAACTGGTACCATCTTCAACTTGGATAAGGGAAAAAATAAAAAGTGATGGAGCATTGGTCTACTCAAATAATGAGCAATTTAATGAAGATTACATGGGCTTTGTAATGTCCCACCTCCTCAGTACAAAAGTGTGGCAGCAGATGACTGACAACACCATATTTCAAATTGCCTTTAAAAAAAAAAAAATTTCCCTTTGTTTTTAACCACATTGTCCCACAGAACCTGCTGCTGGTTGACACGAACAGGGGGCAGATGTGAGTGATTCATTAATGCCTTGAGGCTGCTGAAGGTCAGGAGAACATCCTCCCTCCCATCCAGCGGGACATTGTAACAATGAACTCTCACGGTTAGGTTGGGATATGAGCCAGCTATTAGCAGACAGAGCTTGCTCCAGGTAAATCCTTCCACAGCTGCCTATTATCCCCATCACATTATTCCTCCTGACAGAGGCAGCACTGGCCATATAGATCACAGGTGCAATCCAGTATGGAAATCCTATTTAGTTGTGCAATACATTACTGTCTTCTCCCTGGCTGTGCTAATGTCTGAATCAAACTGTACTATCTCATGGCTGGAACCTTTCTTTAATTCATACTGAAGACCCCTCACACAATCTACATGCTGAACAAAGCAGTAAATTCACCTTAACAACTTTATGCTTTCCCATAGTCTTTAAATCATTCATATCCAGACTTTTTGTGTGTTCTGGATCAGGTGGAAATGTTTCTAGCACATAACTTTTCCATTAATGGTTTTGTGGAATGAACTCTTTGAAGAGAAAGCTTTGTCCTTTCATCATTGGGAGGGAAGAGCAATGTCCACACTTCACTGCTGCAGGATGAGCCTGGAGAAGCCCCTGGGCTCTGAGCCATCCTGGAGTGGGGTCCCTCTGAAGAATGGCTGGGACCAGGCCCTGAATCCATCCCTAGGGAACAGCACACACTGCAAATGGGTGGCTGGTGGGGTGGCATCTCCCTCCCTTCACCAGTGTGCAAAGACTGGAAAACTCCCCTTTCTGCCACAAGATGTGCTTCTGTGAGTGAAACCATCCAGATGGGTTTCCCTCTAACACCAAATGCAGTTTTTTACCAAAACTTGATAAAACCTTGAAAGCAAGTTTGAGAACAGGCTCCACTGCATCATCTGCAGGAGTTGGGGATGTGAATAACAGAGCTGCACGCAGGAAATCAAAGACTCGCTGCACTGGACTTAATTTGTGACACATCTTCTAAAATCAGCTTCATTGAGACACAGCAGGTAAAAACCACTTCTAAGTACAGCAAAACCCATTAAAACCACATTAAAGGATTTGGCAGAGTTCTCTAAAATTCAGAGAAAGAGCTTTCTTTACAAGGACCCTGCACACCAAGACACTGCAGCCTTTAGAGCATTGATGACACTGACTGTCTTTTTTTCTGTCAATTGTCCTTTTTCTCCACGAACAGTTTTTTCTCCATGAGTCCAATCCAGAGCTAGAAGATCTCATAATTACTGCTAGAGAAGCTGGAGGAGAGAGTGGATTGTTATACTATGAAGTCCCTCAAGCTGAACTTTATCAAATGTGTTTATCCAGGACATAAATCCCTCCTCTGGGGAAAAGCCTTTCTGCTTTTTGGGAGTCTGCATGGGCAGCTCTGGAGCCACCTGCCACCACTGACCATAAACTGCCACACCCAGAGCTGACAGAAACAAGGTCCACGAGGCAAACATCTCCTTTAGAGACTCCAGCTCCCTGCATGCCTGGGAGAAGGGACTGGACCAGCAGCTGACTGAAGACTTATCCAAAATTCTCATTATTTCTTTCAGCCAAATACAGTTTCCAGTCTTGTAGGGCTGAGGAACCTTTTGTTGAAAGCACAGAAACTTGCTTTTGAAATAGGAAAATATTACAGGCAGATGTCAGCATCGTGCAACAGCACAGTGTCACTGCGCATTGCTTCCTTTGGTACTCCAAATTTCTGGCCCAAGTCCAGCCTCTCAAACACAATGGGTTCTCCCCAGTGCCATGCATTACCACAGGTCTCTCCCTAATTCTGAACCTGCTCTGAGAGGGTTTGTCCTCCTGCAGTGCTCTCCAGCTGCTCCCAGCTTCTACCTCCAGCCCCTGACCTTTCGAAAGCTACCTGGGAAATCCCACATTTGGTAAGAGACTTTTTAAAGCAAACAGTTTACATATGATTAATTCTTCCTCTAGACCTCAAAAAAACCTCCTTCCTGATTAGCAAAGGTCACTGAATCTCAAAAGTTAGTGGCAGACACAGCAAATATATTACAGCCCTCCTCTAAAAGCTGAAGTAAAACAAAACTGGGTTTGTCTGGAGAAAATAGATGTGACTGAAGACAAGGCAAGAAACTGGGTAGGTACAAACTGGGAAACTGATAGAGGAGCAGCTGTGGGTTAATCTCAAGAGCTGGAGAGGAATAGGGTGGGACCTATTGCCTGATACAGAGAAATATATATCCTAACAGTGAGCACTGCTGGAGCTCCAGCTGGAGTCACTGGGCAGTGGGATATCCTCTGATGATATGCTTTGAGGTTGCACTTTGCATATGAAAGACCCTATGAAAAAGTGAAGAGGGAATCCTCAATCATCTTCCTGCACATTCCCATCACACCATTCTCTATAAGGCAGCCATGACTTTGCTACCCTGACTGATCCATAATTCATAACTATTATCCATGTTTAATAATGACAGTGTTAATATTTGGGTAATCTAGAAGTACCTTTCTCCAGCAGAGTTCAGCCTGTGCCACTGAATAATGCACAATTTAGGTGTTTATGAATAAAACTGTTCTCTCCTCTTTCTTTTCCTTCCCCAGTCATACCTCCAAAATGTTAGTGAAAAGAGGAATTTGAAGAGGCAAGCTCATTAATTCAAGGCAGAATTAAAAAATTATGAAATGCATAATGCCCAGTTTATCAATCAAAGCAAACTCTGCAGTACAGACACACTGAAAGCCCTTCACTCTCTAATCACTAATAGGTAACACTATCAAATTCAGCCCTACACTCTATTAGAACTGCAGTAGAAAAGCACTTAGTGTAATGCCCACAGACAGCTCACCACACACTGCTCACTTGGCTCAAAGACAAGGCTGAAGACATTAATAATTTGAAAGCTTCCTTAACCAGTGTACTTTATCAATATGCCCAGAAAATGAAGTAAAATACCTACATGCAAAGCCTGTAGATGAAAAAAAATAAAATCTAACTTTTATTCAGCCCCAGAACTGCGACTTTTTTTGTCCCACATTTGTGAATTACCGATGGATGTCTCGCTGTCCCAGCTGCAGAGTCCATCATCTCCCCATTGCAGACCACAGGAATCATTCCCATTCCTTCCTTCTGGCCACATTAATTTCAAGCTTGATTGTAGCAGGATTTTTTCTTATGTCCTCATTTCCTAGTTCCTCATTTTCCCATCAGTCTCCCAAGCACCACAAATGCACAGTGTTGGCAGGACAGCGATAAACTTCATCCAATCTCCTCTCTCAGTTGTGCCTTCTTTCCTTGACCTTCTCCAGGGGAAGGACAGGAAGAGACACCAAACCTCTGTGATCAGCTCCAGTGCTTATGTCCTCTCTGTTAAAGTTATTCTCAAACTCAAACCTTAGATTTCCTAAGGTTTTCTTACTCTCCAGAGTAAATATCACCAACAGAGCATCACTGTAAAGCACCCAGAGCCGGAGCAGAACCACCCAGCTGCAGGCAGCAGCGCAGTTGTGAAGGGGGGATGTAGCAAACACGGAGTTTACACACAGACAGAGACACTGTGAGCTGTGACAAGTAGTACAAAGACTTATTTGATGCAAAGACAGAATGACTGCATTGCTTATGTCAAAAAAAGATCAGTGGAAGCATAACAACAGAGCATTCTGCATGCTACACACACTGCATAAAGCACAAAAAATACTCTTTATGTTTTCTGTGCTTTTCCAGCCAGGTTTCTCAGGAAAAAAACAGGAGCTGTGCAATTGTTCTGTCACTCATTGCTTCCCCAAATAACTTTTGAACCTGTTGGCTGATCTCAGGTTTGACAGATTGGCTGAGGTCTCAAAGGGATCACGTTCCTATCAGATGCGTGAAAATAATAGAGACTCAAACCGGTGCCTTTGCTGAGCTGCCCCCCACGCCGTGCCTGCCTCTGCTCTGAACCTCAGGGGTACCAATTAGCCCACGAGCCAGAGCAGCTCTGTGGAGCAAGGAACAGCTGGGGAATGCTCGCTTACATCTTCAGACAACGCTCCCAGCAAAAACATCGGTGCGCGCGCTCCGGCCCCAGGACGCGCCGAGCGGAGGGCTCAGCGCTCCAACCACAGGACACAGCGAGGTGAGAGCTCACATCCACCCTCCTCCAGACACAGAAATGCACAGCAGAATCCCAGAACGCCCATGGGTCCCAGCCCGAGCTGGTCTTGGTGTGTTTGGTGCTTGCTTTGTCCTCAAACCCCAAGTCACTGATGGTATCTGTGAGCTCCCTGTGCTGCGGTGCCCATGCCCCAAGGACTGCCCTGTCCTCTCCCCCAAGACTCACGAAATGGCATTTCCTTCCTCACCCCCCTCTGCCTGCCCCTCCGAGCTGCAAACAGCAATTCAACCTCTGAGCTCCTAAAGCACACGTGCATTTTCTTGCTGGCATCACCAAAAAAGTAAGAGAAATGTGTCTGGCAAAGAGTAAGATTTCTGTTGAGTTTGAAGGGGTTGTGTATGACAGGGAAGCTACAGGACTCCCATTCTAATAGTCAATGCTGCTAATTAAAACTGTTTTGGAAGATCTGCAGCCAGCATATAAATCACCCCTCTATATGCTATAAATAAGAGGCAGATATGGAATTGAATAGCTCCCATTTGTCAATGGAATGAAGAGATTTGATTGTGTCTTTTTGAATAATAAATCCAGACATACCTAGCAGGGCACGGAGAGTTGCTCCAAGTGTCTCTTTTATCAAACAACAATGATTATATTATAGGGTTTGCATTATGGGCCATCATCCATTTCTCTTGTTTTCTCATTTATCGCTGACATCCTCCCTCCCAGATGAAACATTTTGCTCTGCACAGAATACGCTCATGCAAAGATATCAGGAGCCAGGCAGAAGCAAAAAAAACCTGAGTCTCCTGATGCAGCGTACACCTACCAGGATGTATCACAGAGCAGAAAGGAGTTTTGTAGGCAAAGTGAGCTGTGGAAGCCCAAATACACAGGTTTATCACCCTATCCTTTTTTTATGCAGTACTTCTAAAGGACACTCAAAACACACTGGGTATCAGACAAAGGAGAGTCAAATCATTCTTATTGGCAATGGATATCCATTTATGCAAAACAACGCAGAGAACCAAAGATAAAGTCCTGAAGATCATCTTAAAACATCAGTGAACAATCGAAATTCCAAAGGCATCCACACACAAGAAGCAGATTCATAATAATAATAATAATGACAATAATAATAAATACCTTGCTCCTGCGTGGAAATCTCTTTCCAACCATGAACACTACATTCCACTCACAGCCACCATGTCTTTCTCACTGGAAAAGAAAACAAACAAATGGCCACCAATTACAAAAGGGCATTTATTAATGCTAAGTTCAGAGTAGCTTCAAATTTTGCACATGCACTCATAAAATAGAAGATTTAGGATTCCCTGTCACACGGAAGGCTGCAGAAGGTTAATTGAGTTCACTGTAGAAGTATCATTACCTCCATAACACACCTAAGGAAAAAAGCACAGCAGTCAGGTTATGAAGATAGATTTATTTTAAGCCTTTAAAACTATTTGTCAATTTTTTGCCCTCTAAGAGGGTGAGGATTCCTCTCGTTTTTTCCCTCAATTCCAGCGCAGCTGAACAGCAACTTCCACAGCATTTCCTCGACTGTGGATTTCACACCCTCCCACTGAGATGCCCTTGTCCCACCCACTGATAGACTGAGACAGAGCAGTCATAACCTCTGGCATCTATTCCCATTTTCCCAAAGGAAAAGCGGTCTCTGGGATGGACCACAGGATTTCCTCTCTCCTGCTGAAGGAGCAGCTGCTGGCTGGAAGACAATGAAACCAGCTCAAGGGGCTGCCGAGAAATTCCTATGGGCTGTGCCTTTATCTTTGCTTCTGCTAGGGCTTAAAGCATGGAGAAACAAGGGGCAAATCTTCCCATCTGGGATCCCTCATCCCCCCTTCCAAAAAGGGCAGCAACTGCCCGCAGTCTCCTCAATATCAGTGGGATAAACAGCATCCCTGTGGCCTGCTCCTCATCTGCTCAGGATGGGGAAGCTCTGACCTGGGTGTGCTTATTTTACCAACAGTAACTGTAAATCGGGATGGTTTTATTATTTTGAGGTTATGTTTGCCAATAAAAAGGAAAAGACAGTGTGAGCTGAAAGAATTTCATGGCTACGCAATTATTTTGAAATCCCAGCCTGCCTCCCGAGGTGCTGACCTGCCTGTCTGCTCTCCCCTTGCTCCCTGGAGTTTCTGAGCCTAAATAATGTCCCAGGCACCACAAGCCAGGCCATGGCTCCCATGTCACCAACTCTGCAAAGTCTTTGCAGTCACTGTTTGGTACCCGATGATGACACAAAAGCTTCTGCAGAGTAATTCACAACGCAGGCACACACACACAGAGCACAAAGCAGGCAGATGGGATCAGAGCACAAGGAGGATAAAACATCATTTTAACAAAATCCGTTTGCTCGGATGACCCGAACTTGAAATTAAGGTGTTAAAATCCAAGACAAAGAGGATTTCTGATTGGCAGCCAGTGATGTCAGCCCCGCACCAATTACAGAGGGAATTCATGTGGCTGCCTATATAAAGAAATAATTCCCTCTCTGATACAGCAATAAGACATCGTAGACAGCCCATTTGCAGGGGATTACACGGCACTTCTCAGGTAGTTAAAGTCACTGAGCCTTTTGACCTTGTGCCTCCTAACACTACTGGAGGCACAATCACCCGGGGACACGCTGCTTATCATGTGTGTCTTATTGCTCAAACAAAACCCAGCCACCCAGCAACCTGAGCCCGCCACCCCGGGCTCTTTGGCTATGAATTATTACGCCGAAACAACGCGAACATAATAAACAGCACTATTTATTAGCTCATCCTATGATTTCAGAGATGACTACACAGAGGGAGAAAGCAGGGGAAGACTGTGCCAGGCTAGGGTGAAAGCATTTCTCAGGTGGCTGCCTTAAAACACAGATATTTCATGCGACCACGATGCTTGCACAAGGGGAGCGAATCTTTGAAGTGGCTGGAATTAATCGCCCCTCCAGATGGGATCCGAGCTCACTCGCTGCCATAGCGTTCAGCACGTAATGAACACCAGGCAAGGTGAAAATTGATATCAAGAGCACTTCTAAGAGCTAAAAAGTTAACATCTAAATTGGAAATCAATATACGCTGTGAGTATTGATCAGCAGAACAGAAATCCTCAGGTTTTTGCCCCTGCTGAGTGGATGCGGTTGGAGGCTGAGCTGAAGTTCCACTGAACACCCTACTTTAACAGTTGTTTTTGAAAAAAAGCACAAAGCAACCAAACCTTACACTTTATGGAGTGATTGTCCAGCCCTTCCACAAGTGCATCCATGCAGAACAACCAGGATCGTGCCAAGCCAGGTGTCAGCAATGACTCTTTTACTGTGCCTTAGTTTGTGAAGCCATGCTCGTGCCCTCAGGACAAACAGAAGAAGCCAGAGCAGAGGAGCAGCACCTGGGAGGAGGATGGATGGCCTTGGGTGCAGCCATGGGAAGGGCACAGCCCTGCCTGGTGATGGAGCACGGGGCAGAGATTCTGAGCTCGCTGAGCACACGGAAGCCCAGGTCTCACCCCTGCAATGCAGTTCACAGCTCTTCTGACTGTGCTTGCACAAAGGCAGCTCTGCTGCTTTGGGAGAGGCATCTCTGCTCAGTGCCCTGCTCTGCTGGGGACACGGCTCCTTGGGTCAGTGGGAGGTGCAGAGCAGCTGCAGAATGTGTACATCCCGTGCCGTGTATCTGCTCAAAGCAAGCTTCTCAGGCACGCTGATGAATGAAAGAGCTGTGAAAAACAAATGTCTCCTTGTTTGAGTGCTCCAGCCTGCAAGGAAGCAGGAATTTCTGAGCTCTACATCAAAGAGACACTTGACCCTATGCGATCAATTCCTCCTCCTAATTATTACGTGCTGAAAGACCTGAACTTCTGCGAAGTCTCCCAGGTGAAAAGGGGCAAGAATATCTTAGGAAAGGTTAGAAAATCTGTACATTTCTATAAATATTTGTTGGTCTGCATTCCTTTAACTTTGCGTGATTAAATACAGCCTGCTTCTGTTCTTCCACTTTATCCTCAGGGGAAATTTATCATCAAAATTATTGTACGGCATTCATTACTCTAGCCTCATTTAAAACCTTGCCCTACTTATTATTTAGGCTGAAAAAAAAAATGTTGCTTTGTGTAGTATTTCCTATAATAGTCTCAATCATTACATTTAAAAGATTGCTGTAAGGCAGCTTAGCATGCATTAGAGGAAAATAAAGTGGGATGCCACAGTTAAGTGTTACAGTTCTAATTCAGCTTTTGTTTCCCAAATCATAACAATGCAATGTTTCAGTTCCTTAAAAGGCTCTCGCTGCTTATTAGGAGCATCCAGGACTTCAGTCCCTGGATTTCAAAGGGACATCCAGTGGTTCTTCTCTGGCTTAAAAGTGGTGGGGAAAGGCAGAGGGATGGGAAGGAATGGAAGGGAGGCAGGAGACTCCATCAGTTCAGAGGTGGGGCTGTCTTTTAAATCAGTGATGCAGGGAACACACTCAGCTGTGACAGACCAGCAGGGAATGCAAACAAATTACGTTTGTTTAACCCTTACTTAAAATTTCTGTTTAGGACAGAGAGACAGACATGGCTCTTGAAAAGAAACAAACACAGCATTAAAGTGGAAGGAAAAAAAATTAAACTTAAATCCTACATGAAGTCTCTTAATTTGGGCTCCTTCAATAATGAGACTGCTCCGATGCTGAGTGCCACTGCTGGCCCTTTGGATAACACTGCACACGTGTTTGTCTAACCCTTCTGTGCTCCTGAAAAAGCTCAGCTGGTCCTGCACTGCAGCCACTGCTGGCGAGGTGATCAGGGAAAAAGCATCTCCTCCCCATCAGCAGCCCCACCAAGGTCTCCTCCCACATGGGCTGCAGAACCAAACATTTTTGCTTCTGGTTTGATCACATCAAACTCAAACTGAAACCACCGGGTGGGCAAAAGCCATTCATTAGCACAGAACATTTTTTGGAGGTGATGTCATGAATTTACTGTTTAGGTTGTTCTGTCCTCCCTCACTGCCTTCCCTGGACCTGACTGACCTCAGTGGCTTTTTCCTACCCCAGACCTGGCCATCCTTCCCTCTCTTCTCCACCCCAAATCAAAGACCTGATACAGGATTTAGGAACACACAAGGAACCCCTGGTTTAACCCTCCATGATGGTGAAAAATCCCCAGTTATTCCTAATCTTTGCTTCAGGTTTTGATTCCTGACTACTTCTCCCTTTCACCCACCCACCTTTTCTTCCTGACTGTTTTCTACAATGGACCTTGCAAAGACCTTTCAGCACCGTAAATAAATGAGATAAGCCAGTTCCTCTCTCTTCCTTTCGTATTGACAAGTTCAAAGACTTCTAGGAGATTAAGAGAGAAAGACTGTAAGTGACCTGCTGGGTCATCAAGCCTAGGCTTTCCCTATCACTTCCAGCCATATCCTACACTACCTTTCTACTGGATAAGCCTGATCTTATCAACATCGCCCAAATGTTTTCTTTATTTTTTTTCCCCTTATCATTTGAACCAGTTTACGAGGTACAGATGAAAGGCTTAGTGGTCTGTAACTCCCTGGATCATTTTCTCCCTGGTGCCTCCAGAAGGTGTCTTTGTCCTTTCTATCCATCCAGCACACACGGGAAGGGAAAAAGAGGTGAATTTTGGTGGGAAGAAAGGGAAGGGTGGAGTTAATGTCCATACAAGATGTACTGCCAACTCTGGTACATGCAAACTGGTGGAAAAACAAAATTCCTATTTTATCATAGAATCACAGAATGGTTTAGATTGGAAGGGATCTCAAAAATCACCCAGTTCCACCCCCCCCTGCCACAGGCAGGGACACCTTCCACTGGAGAGAGTGGTCAAGTGAACGATCAATACTTTCCTTGGCTATTATTTTATCATTAGACTTCACAGATAAACAAATATTATTTTCTTTTCTACCACTAATTGTATGGATTCAGAGCTAATAATGAAAAATATGCAACATCCTGCTATTTGTCATGCACCAAACACAGCTTTCCCATAATTCTGGTCAGCAGAGGCTGTTCCTTTTCAGTTCCAATGAGCTTCCATGTGCTGCCGATGCTGGAGGGACTGTGCTGGTTAGCAGTGCTGTGCAAATGGGAAAAATCACCCTCCACCAACCCCACAGCCACCCCAACACCCAGCTCTGGGTGCCAGCAGCTGCTCAGCACATTGGCAATCCTGCTGGCTTTCAACAAAATCCATTTGGAAAATCCATAATGCTAAAACGCCCCTACCCCATAAAAGGGGCTTTCCCAGGAGGGAAGTATTTTGTGCAGCCTCTCCCCAGTCATTTCAGTGCATAAAAAGCTTTAGGTCTGTAGCTGGCTGCAAAGAGCAGCAGAGACCTCATCCAAAGGAGAGACCCTTTGGTTCAGCACCAGGAGAGGTCAAACATCCCCAGAGTTCTCTGATCACAGGTGATTTCCAGGAGAGCCCTTTCACCCACAGGCTGCACAAACACACCAGGTTACAGCACTCACACACGAGGGAGAGCAGCTTGTCAGCCCCTCTGGGTCCCCAACAGCCCCAAATCTCTTCTTATACACAGCAAACATTTCAA
Organism: Polioptila caerulea; assembly: GCA_013397295.1. NCBI lineage: Eukaryota > Metazoa > Chordata > Aves > Passeriformes > Certhiidae > Polioptila > Polioptila caerulea. The sequence continues at coordinate 1,018,969 of VYXF01002805.1, read as the reverse complement.
TAGGGCACAGTGTCACTGCCTGAAGCTGATGCATGAAATGCTTTGGTGCAACCAATGCATCTCCCCAAACCAGGTTCCTGGAGCAACCTCGAGAGCTCACAGGGGCGTGCAGGGCTTGAACTGGGGAGCACCCACTTCATGCAGCAAAAATAAGGACTGGAATGAAGCCAAACAGATCCTCAACATTTAGAGAGGAAGGGGAGGAGGAAATTTGGATTTTTATTTTTTTCAGTGATGCATTAATTCTATAAATTGCCATACAATTTTCTTCAGAAAAAAATAGGCGCACTGTTTGTTTTCTGTAACAAATTGGCATTGTCCTCTCTTTTATGGAACAAATCCACCTGTACTTAGACATTCTGAAAAACAGCAAAACCTTTACATAAGGATTTAGACAAAAAAAGATTAACTGAAACATTTGCAACCAAACATGACTCCCATGGAGAGCCTGTCTGTTATGGCCTGACCACAATCCCCCATTCCCAAACATCCTGCATTGCTGGGCAGAGAGGACATAGAGGAGCATAAAAACTGGACTTGGGATCCAGAAGAACTGGAAGGAGGTGTAGTCTTTGTTTCTTACCATCCTACTCTGTATTTAAGTGGAAATAAACCAAAATAATTTTCCCCAAGTCCAGTCTGATTGTGTCCCACCATTTCCATGTGAGAGCCTTATCAAGGCCATCCGCTTCCTGACCCTCCAGGTGACTTTCCATCAGCAAAAAAGAAAACCTCTAGCACTGAGGGGATGGTTGGGGGATTATCAGGTGGTTGTCAAAAGATGACTCACAGAAATCATACACCTCCTCCTCTATCTCAAACCAGAAGCAATGAGCTGTCAGGTTGGCAAGAGTCTTTTCTGTCCCAGACCTTCCAAAAGAACTGATTTTTAAACATTTTAAGCAGAAAGGTCCAAGTCCCTATCTTGAGGGGATACATCTTTTCCTGTGGTCCTTTTTGCAGATTTTACAAGCGGTCAACCAGCAAAAAAAGGTGGTCAGACCATCAAATGTTTGCCGTGCTTGGGGTAGGTGATTATGACTTCTGAGTAGCTGGATCCAGTTCTCTGTCACTTCACTGTCACTCTCCCCTCCCAGCCCCTGAGTCTTTTATCTGTTAAAAATGAAAGGTTTTGAACAGGAGCGAAGGTCATCTCTGCCTGTGCCTCTGTTCCACAGCCAGTGTTGTAGAACAAATACTGATGAGGATCATGATGATAATGAGGAAAATAATAATGAGCATTGATCTCGATGGAGATGCTCCTTCGTTCTACCCAGGCCACGGAGATGAGACTCAGGAATCCCCAGACATAAAGGATGTGTCACACTAAACTTTAATTAACAGCAAATCAGAACCCAAATGACATATTCCCCCCCTCACACTCTCAATTTTCATAACTGACTTTTCACAACAAAACTCCAGGGGACATTTGAAACCAGAGAAGAAAGCAAAAAACTTCTGCCTCCACGTACAGCTGGTTACGCCAAGGGAGTCAGCCAGCCACGATTCCTCTCTGATTTTGTACAGCACAAACCACGAGCAACTCCAGCCTAGTCCGTGGAGAGACATCAGCAGAGAGCAGAGGAGAATTGGGTCTGGTGTGCTCAGACTGGGCACTGAGCTATTTCACAGCCTGCCCTGCTAACGGAGCCCTCGGTGTCACCAAACCAACCCCACGCTCCCACAGCTCCCTTGGGTGGCGCTTCCACCTCTCCATTTCCCCCACACAAACAAACTAAACTGAGTCACTTGGCTCAGGAGAGAACTGTGAGGGACAAGGCCATGCTGGCCAGGTCCCCTTGTTCTCAGCATGCAGCCCTGGGGTCAGTCGGGGCTCCAAGGCACAAGCAGCTCTACAGATTTCCAAGGTTGCTCCTAACTCCTATCAGGATCAGAAGAAATCAGTGCTTAAGGGAAAAGTAGCTGTAAATTATCAAAAAGTAGTGTTCAGGACTGAAATATTTACTTTTCAGGTACGATTTTTGCTACTGGTGTTTCTGTAATATAAATATTTCGATCTTGCTTTTAAGTGCTAGACTTCATTTTTTTCCCAATAAATATGAAATATTTTTTTATTGACACACTCCTCTCCAACTGCTCACACAAAGCAACAGACAGGCAAACATGGGGTGCCTTTCTGTCAAAGCCTAAGGGAGATCTTGTTTAGGAAAAAGTGCAACATGTAGAATTCTTTAAAAAACTTTTTTTTTTAAATAACTACCATGAAGCTGTCAACTCATTTTATGGACTAAGCAGGAGGAAGTAGGGAATATCTCAGGCAATTCTATGCATTTATATCCATTACATATTAACTCATTTCATATTGATCATGGAAAGAATAAATTGCTCAGATTAAATCAATCTCCAGTGGGATAAGGTCACAGACTTGTGCTATTAACTGCAATTGGCCACTTAAGGAGAAGATACGAGCAGAATAGTTAAAAATCCCAGGTTCATCTTCCAGTGATAACATAGCCCATAAATATTCCCCATGGAAAAGTTCAGCTAAATTCTGAGTACAACAGGAAATAGGAGTTTCAGAGTTCCATGCTATTGTTCAGCCATCTCTCCTGCCTGCAAGCAGCTTCTACCCAATAAGGATTCCTGATCCTACCTTTGGGAGAAATAATCATAGTTTAAAAAAAAAAGAAGCGAGAAATAAAAGGCCAAGTTTGGATAAAATTCAAGCAAAGCCAGACTTGCAAATCATAACTTAGGCAGCTCTGGGTGCAGTAAGACAGGGATCTGTAACCTAATTGAAGTGAATAGCTTGAAGTGCTCTGCTATTAGGGAATCAAAGCTCTGGCATATCTGCTGCAGTGTCTGTGAAACAGCAATAACAGTGTTTGCCCACCTTACAGAGATAATAGAAGTGGTTACGTTCGTGCAGAAATGTGATCGTGCAAAAAGCACTGTGGTATAAAAGTGCTAAATATTATTTTTAGGTGTATGTTTTGGTACTCCAAAAAATGCAATTTATTCAAGCTCTTCTCTTTCTTTGACACTTGTAACAGGCTTCCAATGTGGTTTAAAACCCCCTGCTCAAAAATAAACATCAGAATAATGAGCTTTCCTTATTTAATTCACCGAATAGGCACAATAAGCTCATGTTTAAACAAAAAATGAAAAGGAAACTTGCTGCTGTGCCAGAACAGCAGCACAATCAATTTTAATTAGCATTGCTCATTGTGGGAAATGATAAGGTATCAGTCATAGTAATTGGTGGTGTTGACAATTAGTCAAAGTTATTAACATCTCAAGACCCAGGACAAAAAAAGCTTGCTGAATTTTAAATATCTGGAGAAGGCTTGCCTCGAAATCCTTAATTTTCACACAGTCTGAAAACATTGCTCAGATTTATTATTTGTTAGCTTCCCATCAGAGCACAAGCACTGGGATAACACCACCAACCCCACATCCCTGGCACCCAATCAATCCAAGATTCCCAGTGCTGGGAGTGGGGCTCCTTCCTCTCCTCCCCTCCCACAGCCCTGCTGCTGCCTCTGTCCCTTTGTCTGCTCCCAATGCTCATCCCAGACCCTCTCCCAGACTGACTGGATCAGGAAATGCTCCCAAGCAAGGGAAAGGCCTTGGAGCTGGAGCACCTCCAACAAGGTCCCACCCAGGAAGAGAAGCCGTGGGGTGCCCTGGGCTAAGGGGGTGCTGCTGCTTGCAGGTATTGCCTGGAATGATTCCTTCTGGAGGCTGACCTGGAGCAGAGCCCAGCCAGAGCCAAAGGATAAATTGAGGATTTATTAAAAGGCCTCACTGGGCACACCTGGGCTGCACAAGAGCCCAGCTGGACCACACCCAAGATGCACCCCAAAATGGATGGCCAATCACAAGGTCACACACTTCTATAAGTTCTGGTCCATTGGCATATTGGAATTAATTGTCCAACCAATTAAGTTTATGGAGTTCCATCCTCCTTGTTTTTTCTTCTCACTTCACCATTGGTTTTGTTCTTGGGCATGAAAGTTGTCCTTGGTCCCAAACTAGAGAAGGAATTGTTTTGTCTCCCTGCTCTGTGAAGAGAACTCAGTAGCATTTCATATGAAACCTAAAACTACCTGCTAAAACAGCACAGGATCTAAAAAACATAAAAGCTAAAACCTAAGGCATCAGGAGCACCTCATTTAATGGCCAACATGAGCAATGCCTCAGGCTTCTGAGAAGCTCAGGTGTAAAGCCAAGCTCAGGTGTAAGGCAAAGTTTATGTCAAGACACAATATAGGGCACTTGAGGGGTTTGTCCTGGTCTGTTTTACCCCTGTCCTGCCTGTGTTTGCTCTGTGACTTCTGCTGAGAGAGAATCTGGCACAGGAGGTCAGTGATTACACGAACCAGGTGAGCAAACCAGAGAGCCCACTTGTGTGGTTCACATCAGAACTGACACAAGGATTTCTCATCTTTCAGCAAAATTTATAGATTAGTATCAGGTCATTTTTGGTGCCTTTTTTTCTGGCACAAAGACCATAAACCCCCCAAGGTCTAGGATTTGGCTACTTGTACCTTCATATTTGAGTGGGGAATTCCTGAGACACGCAGCAAGTAGGTGCTGAGAGCAGAAAATGGCCCACCTCAATGAGCTGCATAAGGATCACTTATGGACACAACTGATGTACACAAAAAAGGCACAAAAACATTGTCCAAAGAACATTTAATTAATCTGACAGACCCCTGAGCACCTGCCCTAGAAGACAAAGATCATGGAAATACTCTGTCAATTGTTTTCTGCTAGAGTTTCAGTGAAAACTCAATATATTCCACCTCCCACATCCTGCTGTCCCTCCATTGTAAATAAGATGTGTATAATACTGCAATAGCCATCCTTCTGGTGTAAGTAGGTGTTACAGTTTAAAATAGCAGAGGTGACATGGATTACTCATTTGTCCTTTTGCTCGCTTTAATGAGTTTATTTGTATGGAAATTAAAAGCCAGGTAAAAATACCATCTCTGTCCCTAACACATGTATCTGTTACACAACCATGGTGATTCTCCTGACCCTTCTCCTACAACTCCCACTCCCAAAGTGGAGCTTTTCAAGTAACAGAGCATGATATGAGGCTGCCACAAAGGAACAAATCCTGCCTGGCACAGACACCGCCGAGCTGCACCACTGGCACAACTGTCAGAAAGCACCGTCCTGAAAGAAACTCCCCCAAAACCCAACTGAGATTGAAAGCAAAGAAACTCTGATTTAAATTCCCTCTCAGGCACCAGCTCACAGCAGCAGCGGGGCTCTGCCACTGCGGCCGCCAGATAAACACCATTTTCAAGGTCAATTTCCTATGACCAGTTGCTTCATTTCTCATCATTTTCTGTCCAACTTCATAGATTACCACTTAAAATTGATTTATTCTTTCCCTTCCCAGCATTACTTTGCACTTCATTTAAAAGGGAGGTGGGGGGAGATTTTTCTCTGTGTTCCACACATCGATGCCACCATAAGACGACGGGCTCAGCTGGGTTTCAATTGACTGAAACAACTGCTCAGTAAAGCAGTGCGTTGTAAAAGCCAAACCAAACCACGAGGAACCTTCCAACCATTTCCCCCTCTCCCCCCCACTGCTAGAAATATTGTTTTTTAGAGACAGTGTCTTGGGTTTTTACATGTGGAGCCCTGTTGTAAAGAGATGTTTTCATAGTCCCTAAGAGAAAAGCGAAGATGTGTTGAGGTCTGGTTTGAGGTTCCTCCTGCAGGCCGGTAGCAGCGGCACCCGAGATCAGATTAAAGCTGACAGAGATGAAACTCTGCTGGCCCACATCCTTGGGCTTGCTCCAGGGCCTCTCATCTGCATTTCATCGTGATGTGAGCACATGTTCCCATCATTGGTACACTCATCTGCATCACTCTGAATGTTAATCACAGGCTAACCCAATTTCTTCAGCAAATTTATTACTTACCGTTCATTAAAGTTCATAAAACCTAACGTGAGGCTGAAAGAAGCAGAACACCCTCACCGAGGATTCCTCAGCAATTCAGAGGTGGCAACGTCAGCCCAAGGAGCTCCTCCTTCCAAGGTGGGTGCCAGAATCTTTCATCCATTCTCCAGGGGATGGGAGAGGAGGGGAAGGAGGCAATGAGGTACAAAGAGCTGTGACAGCCCTTCAGAAAGCCTGGAACCACCATCCCTGCCGGAACTCGCTCAACAGAACAAACCCGGATTTCTTTCCAGAGTCATTTAAATTTTTTTTTTTTCAATGAACAAGGAAAAAGAATCAAGGCTTCCCAGCAATGTGGGGATATGTGGAGAAGGAAACCGAGCTAAGAGGAGGGGATCACAGGACAGCGCTCGTGGGGAGAATCTCAGCAGCACACACTGCAAACATTACAGGTTTTCCTGGTGCTGGGAGTTGTGGGCTGTCCTCATGATGTCCCCAGCAGCTGGATCTGACAGTGACACTTTACTGTCCTTTGGATTTACTGGCAATGCATGGCAGGAACACACTTGGACAACACTCACATGCTTAAATGCTGAGCTGACCAGGGCTCAGAGAAGCTGCGTTTGTGTTTTTTTGCACAGGGATTATTTACTGAATTCCAGTCAACAGCCAAACATTACCATCTACCTCCCCAATGAACTCTGTGCATCCGAAATGATCTCAGTTTCCTACACCAGTTCCTCAAAACCTCGGGAACGCTCACAAATCCAAGCCTCCAACATCCCGAGTGGAAACTGCGAAAATTCTCCAAAGGACATTATGATTGAAATATTCAATCAGATGATGCTACCATCAGAATAATGAAGCCTTTGGAGGATTTGCTTCATTGAGTATAAAATAATTCTGAGAGACACTTAAAAGGAAGAAACCATGTCTGTGGGAAGAAACAGGACCGATTTTTTGCCAGAAGGAGGATTATTCTGCAAGCCAGAAAATGACACCTCTTGGTAAACCAACATCAGATCTGCTCCTAGGCTAAAATTAGATGTCACAAAATATATTAATATAATTTTTGCACAGCTGTGTAAATGAAAATGCATCTGTCGAGAAAAGAAAAATTACAGATGCTTACTCTCTCCTTTCCCCAAAATTTCCATAACCATAGAACGATCCAGCCTGAAATTAGAAATTTGCTCTCTCCTTTAATTAAATCAATTTGCATTTTTCTTTTCCTCAGCTGATTAAATAACAGAAAAGCACAAAGTTGAAGGTGGGTTTTGTGATGAAAGCACTGGACAAAGACCCTGGAGGAGGGAACTCAATTCCTGGTCCTGTCACAGGACTTCCTCTGTGACCTTGGGCTCAATATCTTTGCACCTCTTTTCCCCAAGTGCAAAGAGGGATATGATTACACTCTCCCTTCACAGTCTCCATCTTTTCTATTGGATCACAAGCTCTGCAGGGACAGGACTGTCTATTAAAGCTTTCTGGGATCCCCCCTGCAGCAGGGAGGGAATTGCAGAGGGATGTTCAGCTGCCCTGCCCTCCCTTCAGACCCACAGTGGCAGCAGCAAGGCCGTGACCTCTCACTGCCACTGCCACGTGGGACAAGTCTGGGTACAAGGAACACAAAAGGGGTTCAAGGGAACTTGCAGGGCTTCTCAGTGACTGTTGTGCCCATTTTTCCACAAGGTAACTCCAAAGCATGGGCCTGTGAGCTGCACAGATCAGGGCAGGGTGGAACAGCAGCTCAGCAGGGTGAGCTTTACACCAGAGCACAAAACAAGACAGGGCCAAATATTTTATGCCATTCTGTTTTCCATGTCCTAATCCCATTTCACAGAGCATGGCATCATACAGCACTGCATTTTTCACAAGTGAGGCTGAGGTATCCCCTAAAGAGGGTGTAAAACCTGACTTCATTAAGGCCAAACCATCCCACAGCTCTCCATGGGGACGGGGCTCTGGATGAGCCTTGCAGCTGAGTGATGGCAAATGCTGCCAAGAGAAAACAGGAATTCATCTCGGGAAAGAGACTGGATCCTAACAGAGTTCTTTTAGAGCACAGTAACACACCAAGCTGTCTTCATCAGCTCTATTACTCTTGCTTGGCTTGACTGCGAGCACACTGTGTCAAATCGGTGGCAGGAAAATTAATATCTTCAAAAGGAAACAGTTCACCACATCACACCCAGTCCAGCTCCCATAATGATAAGTTCCCTGATAGAGATCATCTTCAAAACCCCAGTGGTTTTAAGAGACTCTATGGAATTCATCATTTTTGATGGTTGGTTTGTTGGTTTTCTGTTTTTAATTGAACCAAAATACAGTTTTGAAAGAGTATTCCTAGCCATGCTGTTTTAAGGGATTAACAAGCCATTATGTACTAGAGCATACATACATAATGGAATCAGCAAACAGGAATCAGCAAGTAATCTTCTGCCTCCACAAAGACTAATGTGTAATTGCCAGAAGCACCGGGGGAATTTCTGCCTTTTGTTAAAGCTTCAGGAGGTGACTGTCGTCAACTTTGACAGAAACACAAAATGCAACAATCAGTTATGGACATGAAAGTTACTGTTTCACACAATACCAAACTTTCATTACAGTTGGGAGTGAGAGCCTGTGTCTTGATCTGCAGATGTAAGTGCTAACTCTTATTATTTAGCAGATTATGGGAACAGAGCAGTGAGCTTCTGAACACTATGCACAAAGAGAGGCATGATATGCAAGATGAATTTTATGAAGCAAATCTTGTTCGTGGAGCCTCTGCACTGATACAGCCTCAGTTTAATTCCATAAATGGGGAGCTGTGATCAGACAGCTGATAGGCACCACATTTCCCTGAGCAATTGCTTTCCCGTTAAGAATTTGCATCAAACCGAAACACCACGGGGGAGAGCAGGGCACAAAGAATAAATACCAGAGCAAAACCCAGAAATGTGGCAGTGTTACAGAGCTAAAGCAAAGCCTGTGGCTTTACAGGACAAACACATTCACTGCATGACAGTGAGAGAGCAGCCAAAGTGAGGTACCACAAAAATCCTTCCTCTGTGACCATCTACAAGTTCAAGCCATGAGGATCTTCTGAGTTCCTTCCTGGGGTGATGGTTCTGCAAAAATGTTCTCATCCTTGGTAATACAGAAGGCAAACAATGCCTAGCAGGATTCTCACTATAGATTAAGAGATGTCTTTTATATTTCTTTATTAGAAGGGCTGAAATGTCCTAACACGTCCTGTGGGAAATGGGAGGAACATCTGAGAGCACTCCTGGGAAATTGAAAGAGTCACAGTAAGAAATGTGTCTGCCCAAACCATTGTGACAGAACTAGCTTATATGCATTTCTTGGAAAAAGTAAAATATTCTCTGCTGTTACCCTCTCTGTACTTTTACTCTTTGAAGTTTTTCACTCTAAAGTAGCCATTAGAGTTTTTGGTACTGGTACCAAACCCTGCTAAACAGCACAGGTGACAACAGACCCTGAATTGAAAGCTCATGCAAGGGAGGGATGCCAACAAGACATCATCCAAGTAACTCCTAAGATTTCTACAACCCCATTCCATAACACACAATTTGTGCATGCAAATAGTTCCAGGTTCTTATCTGGTGTCTGTTTGCCCACAGAAAGACACATGATGAGAAATAAATTGTTGATAGCTTTAAAAGCTGAGCTCAGGTGGCTGTGTCCAAGGCAGCAGAGAATGCCATGGACTCAAACACCTCAGGTAAGAAGCTGATCCCAGCAGCAGAGTTTTGAATGGAGCTGCAGGATCATGAAGCAGGAAACGAGGTCTGTTAGTCTCTTATTTTTACCCATTGACTGTATAAGCTGCTGTAATCAATCATAACCTCTCTAGGAACAGCATCACAGTGCTGGAGTGGGAACAGTCTGTGCAGGATCTGCTTATTCCTTGCTGCTCCAGATGCAAAGATTCTCCTTGAAAGACCTGTGGCAGAGTTTTGTGTCCCATGGCTGAGCCCCACCAGCCCAATGCCACTGCACCAGGTTTGAACTCTGTTGTTCCTTTGCATTGATCCCTCACAGGATAACTCCATAACTTTCCCCCTCTATTTTCTAAGCAAGTCACACACAAGCAGCTGCTGGCCAAGCCAGGAAAACAGCGTGCAGGTGTTTAAATGCAATGCTAAAAATAAAAAGCAATTAACAGACCTGTTAAAATACACAGAATTCCTTTTACATTTCCATCAGGGCTGAGGAATCAGGTGCAGGAGAAAGCAATGCTGTGGATAACATACACACTCCCTGAAAACCTCATTATGCTGTAGCACATCAGTATTCCAGCAACATCCTGGGTGGGAAGTTGTAGCAATATCGATAAATTATATTCTGTCCACATCACTTGGGTGCCAGTAATGTTTCAAAAAGCCTGGAGGATCAGTGGGTGACTCTTACAATGTATATATAAAGAGAAATCTTGTTTTGTCTCCCTAGAGACGGTTTCTCTTCTAATGGAGTGTGGTCAGAGGGGTTCTGCTTAATTCATGCATTTAACTCTAGATCTCCATCACTTCACAGTGGTTTTGTGCTAACTACAACGTATAGAGGCCATTAGGAAGCACGACTAAGATTGACTTTTCTTCCTTCATGGATTATACAGAAGGAATGGGAGTAAGTTGGGCTCATTAGCATATGTTTAAAGAGTTCACAGGGTTGGCAGGAGCAGAAAGTACCCAGCAACCAGCAGAGACGTTTAATTCTAAACCTTACACATCAACAATAAAAGGAATATCTTTCCTTCTCACTGTTACATCATTAAATGAACCAGAAGGAGCTAAACCAGGACCTCTGGAGGTGCTGACAACAGAGAGTTGTCTGAGCTTGGTGGAGGATAACATGAATTTTAATTATTGCAGCTGACTGCTAGAGTGCTCATTCCCTTGCAGTGGAAGGAATTAGTGCTGAGATGTGTGCCTGAAGCCCTGTGGTGCAGCCAGGCACTCAGTTCTTATCTGGTGCTGGAGCCCTGGGAGCCTCTGGAGCCCGGGGAGCAGAAATCCAGCCCAGCAGCACCACAGCCCCTGGCTGGACACACCACGGTGATTTCTGGCCACCTAAGCTGGGCTGCTGCCTGCAAACCCCACAGTCCACCTGGGAACCCAGCAGGAGCTGCAGCATCCCTCCAGCACCCTCAGCTGCCTCACCCAGAGAAATCCAGCAGTGCTGCCTGGCAAACAGGTGATTCAAGCTGGATGATCAAGGCTGGTTTTCCACGGGGGAAGCATCCCTGCAGTGAGGTGGCCAAAGAGCACATCACTGCTCCTCCTCTCTCCCAGTCTGCAGCCCCTTTTAGGGCTGATGTGAAAACACTGCCATGCTCAGCATCAGCCTTGCAGGTAACTCCAGGGCTGCCTCAGCTGAGAGCAGACAGGCAGGACACTCAGGTGAGAGCAGCAGGAGTTTCAGCTATTTCTGCCTGTCCTGCTTACAGACCACTGACCTGAGCCACTGAGTGGCCTTCGGGTGTCACTGCACAGAGAGACTGAGAGGTCTCCCCACAAGCAGTAAGGAGCACATGGAGGTCAGGAAAATGTGGGATTTGGTGTGGAAAGGGGCAGCAAAAGGCTCTCCTGTGCCTTTCCTGCTCCCCAGCCCCTTTCCCAGGACTGGTGGCCCCAACCTGAGGCTGAGAGCAGCATCCAGGCTGTCCCCTCTGGATCACCAGCCCACAGGGAACCAGGCTCTGCAGAGACAATTTAAAGCACAGAGGTCAGAAATGCAATTTTCACACAAACCTCCTGAATAAGAGACATTGCTGTAACTGAGTTTTGGGAATAAGGTAGGGCTGTGCTGCTTGACTCAGAGACACTCTGCATTCTGCTTGTCCCCCCCATCCCAAAAGAAACCCTCTCTCTCAAGGATGCGAAGCTGCTCTCACACAGGACCAGCAGCACAACAAGCCACAGGAGCCCACACTGCAAACAGCCTCCCTTGCTTGGAATTCTGAAAAATGTCAGATATCAAGGAGCATATGTTCCAAGTGCCCCTGAGCAGTCACAGAACACTACATTTACAAACAGAGAAAACCAATTTGAATCACTCAGTACATTTGCATGCGACGTCTGCAGGATGGTTTAGAATCAAGATTAATGTGCAGATTGGAGCAGGGGGCTGTGCTGACAGGCAGGGTGAGCCAGCAAAGGATGCTCAGGGATGCAGGGACCCCTCACAGAACCTCCCCAGGGACAGCAGCAGCTTTTGGGTGCAAATGCCAATGCAAAGGCTGTTTATTGCTTTGGCAAGTGACTGCTGCTGGCGCTGGGGTTGGTAAAGGCTATCTGAAATTAGATCTGAATCTCGTGTCCCAGTGGCTGGCAGAGATCACTCCTGGGCTCAGCAGCTCACAGGGATGGGTTGTGCATCCTCTCCCAATACTCCCAAAACCACAGACCCTCACCTTTCAGCTTCTCCATCACCTTCACTCACAAAGAACTCAAGTTCAAAGGGCAGAACTAGGGAAGCAAACCCCCCCTGCACATCAAGCTGTTCCTGCTTTTAATGAAACTGAGAATTTGCAGGGGTGTTTTGAAGTGCAGATTGCAGCTAAAAGGCCTCGGTGAGGTCCTGTTTGCCAGCACCAGCAGAGTGGGCTCAGCCTCACTAAGAGGTGGCTACCACACTGGGATTGAGCAGCTGGGGCTTTTGAAGCATAAGGCTCTGGTTTATCAGGTAAATAAGCTGGGGAGGTGATAAGCCACTCTCTGAAAACCCTTCAATAATCACACTGATACATGCCTTGAGCTCACAGTCCTTTCAGACTTCCCTGGCTTTTTAATGACAGAAAAGAAGATCTCAGTTTCAGAAATATTCAGTGTTCTCCATTGTCAGTCTCTAGCTTAAAAAATAATTAAGTTGACTCTCCTGCTAGCCTGTTATCAGGTCGGTGCAAGATGCTAAGAGATCAGTATGCCATGGTAAGAAATATTTCTGTCTATTTAACCCACTAATTCAATCTCAGTAAAGAATGAAACCCATGAAGTATCTATTTATAAAGTAAATACAGCAAGTAGAAATCAAATATTGGTCCTGTTTCAGGCCATTAGCTGAGAGGATGCTGGGAAGGCAATAGCCACAATTTTGATAGTGCCAAAAATAAGTTTTTTGTTCCAACCAGCCTTTGTTATTTTATTTTTATTTTCATGCCAGTAAGTGTCAACCTGAAATGTTGTGAGGAGAACTGGACAAGAAGCACCTCAGCTATAATCTGAGAAGGCACTCCCAGGATGTTTTGTCCTCTTTGCCACAAGTAAAGGTGGATGCACACAGCATTCAGGAAATAGTTGCCCACTCTCAACAGCTCATTTCAACATTTCCTTTTGTAAATGCAGCTTTGTGGACTGGTGGCTCTCAAAGTTACTCATTCTGCTTGGAATCTTCCAAGAATTTCCAACAAAAGCCAGGGCCTCCTAAATGAAAATGTTTCCACTCAGCCATCCTCCCTTGGTGCCTTCTGAGGGTGTTAATTGGATTACTTCATGGAGATTATTTTCCAGCACAGTCTAGATATAAATATATTGGGATGTAGCATCTCTCATCCCACTGATGGGGCACTGCAGAACCCATGGGAGAACAATTCTGGCACATGGAATGAAGGTACCATGGACTCTGTGGTGCTCACAAAGCACCACCAAGGCTCTAACCAAAATATTCAGGGAGGACTACTTAAAAAAATTCAGCTTTTCTCATTTAGCACTTATTTTTTAATTATTATTTTTTTTTTTGAGATAAAGCAGCCCATTATGTCCCTTCTTCATGCCCTAACACACAGTGTTGAACTGACTTCAGTCTCACTCTCCCATTCTGCTAATCCAGCACAAACTGTCTATCCTGTGTTCTCCACACAAATTTATCACAAATTAATACAGAAGTTTCAAGTGCCAAACTAATACTACTGTAGAGTGCAATTAAAAATGCATTCAATTCCACTAATATTTCACAAAAAACATTTTCACAAATAGCAACTCCTTTCAAAAGAAAAAAAATCAAATGACACAGTAAACGTCAGCAGAACCTTAAATAAAGGGAATTGCTATTGATCTCTGGATGTCCTAAATTCAGTAAAATACTGTAGCAAAACTGTGTTCTAATGAAACAGTAATTTAAATGTCATTAATTTCATATTTGCCATTTTCTTTCTACTACACTGATCCCTAAATTAAGGGCGTTAATGTCTCCTATGTCATTTAGGGATTTAATGATTTTGATCCAGATTTAAAGGTTTAGAAGTGTTTTGTTTAGAATTTCTCATATACTCTTCTAAGAACCATCCAACCTTTTCCAGAGCCAGGACAGGAGCCAATGGCAGTTTCCAAATGAATCTCTCTTTTTAAATTTGGGAAGAAACCTCAGGGTTTTGCATTTCAAACCAACCAGCTCCCATTTCTCCCTTTACATGGCAGAGCTGTGCAGCTGAGGAAGCTTCTCAGGAGAATTTCTGAGCCCAAACACCTTTCAGTATGGGGTTCTTGCTGCTTTATAAAACCAGGCATGACAAATAGAGCATGTTAAATATCACAAAATCCTGACTGTACAGTTTGTGTCACAATCAAAGACCCCTCACTCTTCACTGCAGCCCAGTGGGGGTTTGTCTCTTCTCCCAGGTAACAAGTGACAGGATGAGAGGAAACAGCCTCAGCTCTCACCAGGGGAGGTTTATGCTGGATATTAGTGGAAAATTATTCACTGGAAAGGTGGTCAGGCACTGGAACAGGCTGCCCAGGGAAGCACTGGAGTCACCATCTCTGGAAGTGTTCAAAAATGTGGAAATGGCACTTGGGGACATGGTTTAGTGGAGAATGTGGCAGTGCTGGGTTGTGGTTGGACTTTTCTAAACTAAATGATTCTGTGATAACTTCAATGTACTGAAGTTACTGCTGCTTCCCCACGCACAAGGATCTTCCCTTAACTGTCCACAAGGAGAATTTAAATAGTTCAACCTGGAGCTGAATTCTTCATTTCAGTGGTTTGTGTCCTTACTGGATAATCTCGTACATGTGCTCCATTATATCCATAACAGTAGGAAATTATTGATTTTTTTTCTGAAGCCATTAAGTTCAATTAACTTTTCAATTCAAATGGAAAAATGGTAAATTACCTTCATTTGATGGTAAAAACAGTAAGGGGGGGGGGGAAAGAAAGGATAATACCCTAATTTGTGAAGTATGTGGGCAAAGTGGTAAAGGTAAAGCAAACATGAATATTCGTGTAATAGCTCTAATCAGCACTGCTCAGCATTTAAAACTGGCATCATTATGCTCACTGGACTGTGCAGCTAGAAGTAGTTGTGATGTTGTTTACCCACTTAATCTTGTGAATAAATTATAGCAGAATAAATAATAAACAATAGGGAAAAGAGTGGAAAATCATTTGGAACAAATTAAGCTTCTGCTTATCCTCAGCTGAAGACACACCCAGCACACCCCAAAGGTTGTTGAATATGGAAGTGTAGAGAAGTTGGAAACAGGGGCCCAAAACTTTCCAAAGCCTTGGGAGATGTACCTGGGCAACAGGTAGGGAGGATACCTGGATGTGTGAGCCCTGCCAATAAAACTCAAGGGTATGCAGATACAAAAATTATGAACTAAAACCCAATTTAAAAATCCATTAAATCATATGCTAGGGATCAAGGAATATACAATAAGTGACATGATTTAGACTGGGTTTTACTTACTAAATGAATGTTACATTTTTGCTGCTTTTCACAAATACCAGATAAAAATCCAAGCAGAGCCCAACAAAACAGTAAAATAAAACCAAGCATGTAATTATTGAGATAGCCTTTGGCACTATTTAGATCCAAATCTGTATATTCAAAGTTTGCTGGAAAAACACAGCAAAAATTTTATGATTTCATTTCAGTTACTGCTCTGAGAAGAACAGATTCAAAGCTTTTAGTTGCCTTTTTTCCCCCAGCAGAAGTAATATCTGGTTCTTTCTCTGTTTACTACAGCCCCAGAAGGAACTTTGCAGCAAGCTATGGGATGAAGATTCTCCAAGGAGCTCTTCCTCCACCCAGCTGGATTTGCACACACTTCAGACCAAGTCCAGGGGGGAACTCCAGTGCTGTGATGAAGCTTTTGGGATTCTGACATGAGAATACACAAAGAAATAAATTGCCTGCCTGAGCAGGCAACACTGAGAGCTTTACAGCTTCTCTGTTCAGTCCCTGCAGAAGGTCCTGGGCAGGCTGGGGATGGCATTTGGGAAGCCTCCAAGAAAAGTCTTGTGCTGCTGCCTCCCCTGTTTCAGTGCACGGCCATGGCCAGACTATTGATTTCTGCAGTGACTGCCATCAGTCATAACAAGGAAACAAGAAAGAATCCATCCATCCTGACACAAACCCACCATCAGATATTATCTGGGGCTCGCTGCTGATTTAATTTCTACTGACCCAGCCATTTGGCTTGGCTGGAGCTTTTGTGCCTGAGCAAGAGTTCACTTTGTGCCCAACAGTAATCTTAGTGTTATTACTGTGTTCATCATCTTCAAGGCAGCCCAGAAACAGCAAGAAAACAATTTTTTAAAGCTTATTTCTCTTATTTTTATGTGTCAAAGTTTGTTCTTTTTATTTTACCTTTATGGAGTGATTTTATTAATAATGGGAAAGTGTCTAGTCATTTCCTGATTAAGTATCATGCTAACTAACTGGGGTTTTCTTGAATAATTCACATTTAGTGTTCTTTTCTTTTTCCCCCATGTGAATTCCTCCTCCCCACTTCATATCCAGCTGCAATGAACTTTACTGCTTAATCCTATAAAACCCAGATACATTCATTTTTCTGGATGAGCAGTATAAACTTTGAAATTATGTATTCCCAAGGCTTTCTACCACTGGCAGCCTTCTTATGAACCGAAGAGGATGTGGTCAGATCCTCCTCCACCTTTTCTTTCTTTCTGCCCTCTGCCCTTTCCAGTTTTTGTGCCTGGATACCTCTCCAGTTGTTTCCTTTTAGCTCCACAACACTTCAAATTTTTTCGTGATGCTGTTTCCTTTGACCATGGCTCCATAGCACAGAAAGATCTATACAGTGAAAGATCTATCAACAGTGGGATATATGTGTATAAAAAGCAATTTTTTAGATAGACAAACAGAGGTATGGAGAGTGTGTAGCTGGACCCAGACCAAGCTCTGGAGAATGGACCACCACAGAGAAATCAATCAGCTATTCCCACACCCAGTGGTCAGCAGCTGTTCCTGACACAAAATGCCAGGAACTTGGTCTCTTGTGGCCACAGGCTCTCGCATTTCTGTGGGAAAAGCTTCCCTCCAGCTGCCCTTCTCAAACACTAATGTGAGATGATGACCAGACCAAAGATACTAATGGTTTTGTCATCTTTTGACAGCTTTGTCCCTGCCTATCACAGCAGGCCATGAGCTTGGCCCAGGGTGTTTAAAAGACTGCCCTGAAGTCTGGGATGAAGGCAAAATGCTGGGCTGGTGGCTGCCTACCAAAATCCATCTGTGAGTCAGAATCTTCCTGGCAAAAGCCTCTCTGTGAGCTCTCCAGGATGACTGTGCAGACTGCACGTGCCACGGGCCATCCTTGGGGAGCTCTGCACCACGAGCTAAAGCTCACCCAAGCAGAAGGCAGATGCTCTCCAAGGCAAGAATAAGGCTGTGGAACCAACTGCAAAGCTCAGGAGAAAATTCACACCCACCCAGCTCCAGATGCAGGATCCAAGCCTCAATTCTCTCCGCCTTTAATTCAGGGAGTGGCAGCCAACGCATTAAAACCAAAAAGCAACTCGCTCTGCCTCAGAAAAGACTTCCACAACAACAAAACCAGGCAAACAAAAATGCTATTAAATAAAATAGCTCACACATCTCTTCCCGGGGAGGGATGACAGGATAAACTCCACATGATGGATGCCAGTCCTGCTGCTTACTGCGCTCCAGGACGGCGCTCTCAGGTGAGAGGGATGAAAACAAACTAGGGCAGCAAGCAAGAAGCATCCCAGCCTGAAGTTTTCTGGCCCAGGGCTGCTGCTCATTAAAACTATGCAAAAATTGTCACTTCAACATAAAGCTAAATGCAATTCAGCACTATTGAGTCAATGTGGGAGATTTTTTGCTAAGCCTGATACTGGAGGGGAACCTTCCAGTGCTCCCATGGATAAGCTGAGCTAGGGCTGCACAAAGCCCCCAGCTGGGGAATTCTGCAGTGTCATCATGCAAACACTTTGTTTGCTCTTTGCTTCTTGTGCAAAGGATCTCTGCAGGTTCTTGTACTGCAAAGTTTTTTGCCAATCATTCCATCATTTTATTCCAATTCCCTAGCACGGCCACCGGATTGATTTCTTTCTTTACTAATGCAATCATTAGTAACAGAAGAATAACAAAGCATCTATCCCAGATCTCAAACCTGCAAAACAGATCTGTTCTCCAGATTTCACCATTGATTTAACTCCTAGTGAACATTTCCAATCTTTACTGCTGAAAGCGTGGCTCTCACAGATGTCACGGAAATATTTTCCATTTGGCATTTTGAAAGAGGTCGTGTATAAGAATTGATTTTCAGGTGTTAAATTGTAACATTTAAACCAAATGTTTCTACCAAGCCCAAAGTGAAATTCTAATATCCAGCAGGAAAAACAGCCCAGCACTGTAGATATTTGCCTATCACTGCACTTATTTCTCAATGAACAGATATCTCTATTTATGATTGTGCTCCATCTTTGACACCTTCAACCACATTTTCAAACACAATCTTTTTTCTTAAGTAACCAACATTGATATGAAGTTTGTTATTTGCCATACAATTACTGTAGTGCTACACACACTAGGAAGTAAGGGAGAAATTGGGGTTAAATCACTGAATCAGGATTTAATGTCTTTGGAGACCTTTTTCCAAGGCAAAGGACTCATCCTCTTAGAGCATCACCTGGAACTGGGATTGTACAGATGCTTTTTCTTTGGAGTTTCTATGGCTTTTGACCAGAAAACAAGAAAAGTTAAAAAACCCAAAGTCACCCTTCTGCTGAAAAACTGAAATAGCCTGAAGAAACCCCTACTCTTTAGCCACTATTAATTAACTACCTAAAACATGGTGTAAGTGTTCAACTACTTTGTAAGTATGCACAGGGGGGCTGAACTTCTAAGAACATGGTTCTGTGAAAGCAGAGGGTGACTGGAGCAGAAACATCAAGAACAGAGAGGTATCACACAAACAGGAGTTCTCTGCTTAGCAGGTCCAGAGGGAACTGGGAGAGAAAAAGAATTAACAAGTATTAAGATGTAAGCAGATTCTTAAGCAGCTGTAATGATATATCCTGTGAAATACCTTAGCAGCTAAAAGGAAGTGAGGACTGGTCTCTGCACAGGGACCAAAATTCACATGCTCTGAATCTCACTAATATGAATCCCTTTCAAATATATTCTCATTTTCTGATCAGATCATGAAATCACAGAGTATTTGAGTTGGAAGGACCTCACAGAAATCGAGTTCCAACCCACGTACCATGAGCAGGGACACCACCCACAACATCAGATGTCACATTAGGAGCTCCCATCTTGAACAAAAAGTACATTTTATCCCTAATTTTTATTTTTCACAGGCAGGACCAGCTGGATTCCTATCATTTCACAGGAGCCTGCGTGTATTTCTGCAAAGAGTGCTCTGGTTCAAGCACAAAGCATCAAGCCTGGTGAAAA
The DNA here is from genome assembly GCA_013397295.1 of Polioptila caerulea. Lineage (NCBI taxonomy): Eukaryota > Metazoa > Chordata > Aves > Passeriformes > Certhiidae > Polioptila > Polioptila caerulea. The sequence goes on along the minus strand of VYXF01002805.1, from coordinate 999,412 downwards.
GGCTGCTGAGTGACATCCTCTGGCCCAGCCTGTGCAGGAGGCAGGACTTGATGCTGATCGTGCTATAACCTCAGCTGGCTTTTACCCTCTGGGGAGCTGTGAAGCAGAGCCTGAAAGAACCATAGGTCCTGAACATTCAGGAGGTCTAATTGGATCTGTATCCAGCCTCGCCTGGCAGCTGCACGTTCTGGAAAGGAATAGCCAGATCCCAAATAAAATGTGCTTCTCATGGCACGCTCCCAAAGGCCATTATTTGAAGGGCAGTGCCCCTGTAAATACACACAAGCTCATGGCTTGGTTTCAGCCTCAGCCTACACCAGCCTGTTCTATATAAACAGAGAGAGGCCACAGGATCCTAAGGTTGCACTTCCATTGAATCCACCACAATCCCAGCCGGCCAAATGCCACTTAACATCACAGATTATGCAATTCCACTGGGATGCACTTAAAACGAGTCCCAACTCACTTTCCCTAGAGGAATGCAATTTATCTGGGCTTACAGCTGTTGCATTCACCGGATAAGATTATGAAATAATCCTTTCAGGAGCATTAGGAGATATGGGTGGCCAGAGCAACAGAGCCACGCCGATGTCCTGGGAAAGGCTCTGTGAAGGGGATTTGGGGAAATGAGTGCGTGTCCTGCTGGACCTCTGTGGATTTCAACGTGCCTGCTTGAAAGGCTTGGCTTCTCCAAATGCTGGGAATTGGGAAGGGAGCCCACTGCATGACCAAGCATTTCATGGGAATCAACAGGAAAAGAAGCAGAGGAAGAGTTTAACGGGATGGCAACACGGACTCCGTAGGGCGGAATTAGATCCCCACGATGCTCCTCTGTAAACACAACAGTTCCACAGAGCTGGTGCAGACCCTTACTCCTGTGCAGTCCAGGAGCACACTGAGGATTCCCAGCAGGTATGGAATTACTGCCTATAATTCATTCCTCCTTAGTAATAATATCAATTTAGCTGTTAGTTTTTGTTTTGACTCAGTGCTTAGGAAGCAGCAGGGCGATAAAGCTATTTAAATGGAAATACTATTCAAATACACAATCACCTGATTGGAACACGAACAGCTCCTGCTCCTGAACATTTCTCATATAATAGCTGCTTTTTCCCTCATTAAATGCAGAAATCTGATTAACATTTAGATCACACGTGCTTTACTTACAGCAATTAGGACCAGATACCAGAGTTTTGTTAAACTATGTAGGATTTTTGTGCTTTATCATGAAGGGGAGAACAAAGAAGCTCCATAGCACTACATCTGGTCCTTTCTACTGCTTCTGTTCTATGCACACTCTCAAGGACAAGTGTTAAATTTGAAGAGAAATCTGTAGGGAAAAACTTGGTGAGGAAAAAATTGGCCACTGATGAACTCAGCTTTGTAACATAGTACAGTGATTGGTAACACTATAATTCCATGCATTCCCTGGCAACACCCAATTAAACAGTCCAAGGGGTTACAACAGCTAGAGATTAGGAAATACCTGCTAAAATAACACATACGAGGCCTGAAAATGAAAACCTTTTCTGTTCTGATCAAAAAATAATAGTAATCTGCAATTCATAAGGTTCAATTCAAGTTAGAAAGGATCAAATCTCAGTTGTTCAAAAAGCTTCAGAAATATAACTCAAGAGGTAATTTAGGATGTCCACTACACTATTTTGCTCAAGATACATTGTCACGTACTTCACAAGCTGTCATGTTGTTCAGCAAACACAAAAACGTGGAGCTCAGCCCTTTCAAGTAAGGAGCACAACCAGAATTAAATGGTAAAACAAAATAAACAAAACTCTGAAGAAGCCCCAAGTATATTAACATTTCCTGCAACATTCTGCTCTGACTGGTCCTAGAAGAGACTCAAATAGTTTTAAGGAAGCATTTTCCAAGATTGAACTCCACACAAATGACTAGGATGGAAGTCTGTTTCCCAAGCTGGTTTCTCAGGACAGCCCGTGGTTTTGGGGCCATTCCCGCTTTTTTTGAGGTGCTCCACCCTCAGCACCATAGCAAACCTGATCTAATGGTTTGGCCCTTTTGGATCACCCAAAACAGAGTTTGTGTCAAGCCTTTTCACTGCCTGAGTGCTGCACAGCCCAGGCTGAGAGTTTCTCTCATCCCACTTCTATTTGATGTGCTGCCCAAGTGCCCCACACTGTCAGGAACCACAAAATGCCGTTTTCCACACATTCCTGAGGGAGGGAGCTGGCACCTGTGTGCAGTGGAAAAAAAAAAAAAAATCTCTCCTCTCCACAACACACAAACCCAAGTTTAAAACAATGCTAATCCAGTTTCTCTCTTTATGGGTCACCTTTAATCTTTTATACAAGCGCTAACTCAGGTCAAGGTTGAACCGACTTAAGGAAAGGACTCGGAGTCCTTTGAAAGAGCCTGCGAGTACAATCTTGTGTTTGCATTTAATTAATCAGCTGAAGCTTTCAAATCTGTACTATTATCTCTTTAATAGAGCAGCCCCCTGAAGGCTTTAGCAGCGAGCCCACGGCTCCTGGGACACTCTGATTCCTGCCAGCCACAACCCCCGGGTTCCAGTCAGCTCCGCGAGGCGCACGAACAAAAGAGCTCCAAATTTGGGAGACTAAATATTAATTGATGGCAAACAGAGTGAGAGTTAGTGGCACTGATCAGCTTCCCCAGTTGCTTTCCGGGTAATGTTGTTGGTGGTTAATGAACTGTGTCTTTCCCTTTCTCTTTTATTTATTTTTTTTTAAATCCTGCAGATGTCCGGCGTGCAGGAGCTGTTCCTCAGACGGCTCCCAGATGAACAGCCTGGTGAATGTCTAACTTCCCACGCAGTCTGTATTCCTCAGACACTAATTAGTGATATTTCAGGAGCTGTAAATGATGGAAGAGTCTCCTTTTCTTTTTTTTTTCCCTTTTGTTCAAGATGTGTTAATAATCTAAACCAGGCTGCTCCTGCCATCGTTTCCCATCTCACTAACCTGATGCCCACCAAAATGCCTCGAGGGGCAGAAAGGAGGCAGACACAGTGGCCTCACACCCAGGGGTGAGCTGCAGCTTCACTTCCTTAACAAGAAAGTGAAGAAAACCAGGAAACATTTAGAAACACGTCAGAAAGATGCAGCCTTCTTGATTTGTGCTCCTCATGACCCTCATCCCAAAGGAAGCAGCAGCTCCTGGCCCTGGTGACAAGTGCCAATGAGTCACTGTGCTTTCCACTCTTACAGGTTCTGATTGACAAGGGAACCACAACATTCCCATCAGCATCCCTTTCATCATGACCCAGCTGAAACTGCCTAACAAGAGCAGCTATTATAATTTTGGGTTTTTTTAATAGCTCCACTAACTCTGGGAGAAATTCTGGGTTGGGAAGACAGTAATTATTGCCTCTGCCACACCTGAAATCGTGTAGGTGATAAAACCTGAACTGGAACATCTCTCCTGATCTGCACCCAGTAGGACACAGAACTTGACAATAGTCACTGACAGAGAATGCCACCCCCTAAGGTAGGTGGAGGTGCTAATTTCTATTGTCATTCCTATTTAAAATGTGTGTCTTGTTCCTAGTTTGCAAGAGGATTGTGTTTTCTTGGGACTAGTGGCAAGATCATGGCTCATTTCCCATGGATGAGTGGATACCCTCAGGATCAGGCCAATCCTGACAAGGACAAAGGGCTTCTGCTCCTCCTGCTGTTTCCAGTTCTGACTCCCCATCTGTCCTGCCCACAGACAGTGAGTGTTTCCCACAGCCTAAAGAAGAATTAAATGTCACCAATTTGTAGCAGAGGGGAAGGAGCAAGACAACATTAATTGAGTTAAATTAGTTCACAGCCACTTTCCTAGCAAAGCACGTAGAGCCCTTGGACATCTTCATTTCAGAAAATGCTGCTGCCACACGAAGCATCCTCTGGCTTTGGCAGATTATCATCAGCAGTCACTCAGAGCCATTCCTGCATCCAAGAGTTTGGGCAGCCCTGTGGGAGGGCTTTTTCCCCATTTGCTCAATCTCCAGACCCTCTCCCATACTCAAGAACAGAGCTACGTAACATGAGGAAAAGGCCCAAGAAGATTCTCTGCAGTCCTGCTATTCCCCATACTGGAAGGTACTATATAAATACCTACAAAATGTGTTTTTCTAAGCCCATTTTACTTTATACTGCCCAATAAAGATCCCCTCCTTCCACCTCAAGAACCAAGGAATGACATGATTAGCAAATTGCTAAACACATGGGAGAACATTACCCCAAAACAGCCCCAGAGGGCTGATCCCAACTCTTATTTAAGAACCAAGGTGGAATAGTGTCACACAGCTGGCTAAATCTGGGATCCAGCTTCCCAAAGCACGGCATCCCAGCTGTGGGGTACCATGCACCCTCTGCCAACACCAGAAGCTGAGGGGAACCCAAGCTCCTCCAGAATAAGTCCTTGCATACAACAGTGTGAAATCAATTTGCTCTTTGATTAATTTTCTGTGACAGCAGCACACCATATGATAAACAAACCAGTCCAGAGCAAGAGATTACTTTTTTTGTTGCTACCATCTAATTTATTATTTAGTCTTTCCATGGAATAGATTAAAAATAAGAACTTGTGCATTTATTTGGAGGTTTCCAAGAGAAAGAGCAGCAGTTAGAAGATGGAAAAATCCATCTTGGAACTTTCTCATCCTGATATTCCCCTCTTCCAAATTCAGACTGTCATGAACCAAATGGTTTGACTATGGCTGCCTTATCCTCAAAGAGAAGGGGAAAAAAAGCACCTTCCTTGCCTGAAAGAGATCCAAACTTGAGGTCAATTATCAGCAAAGACAAATCCTTCTGCCATTTTCATGAGTTAGAAAAATCAAAGCAACTTTGATACCTGGCTTGTCTCCATAGTCTTCTAACTCCTGGGAATTTTATCAACTAATCTGCCTGTGCTTTGTAGTTTTTCCCTCATTAGCACTACAGATTAAGGACACAACCAGCACACCTTCAGGAGAAAAGCCTGGAGCCTTCACCATGTACCCCCTGCATGAAAAAATGTGGCTTTATTTCCCTGCTCTTCCCAAGAGGCCTCAAGCCTTCATTCCCTCAATCACAGCAGCTCCTGCAGTGGCTCCAGCTCTGCCCCTTCTAGCCAGGATTTGGCAGGGGATACAAAGTGAAACTGCCTCCAACTTTCAAGGAATAAATGTAAATCAGGAGCTCAGAGTAGGGATCAGGGCTGGGAATGCTGCAGGATGGGACAACAGAGAACCAGCCTCAGGAGGTGTTTCTGGATACAACATTTGTAAGGCAACAGTTCTCCCCAAACTAACACCTCAACACCTTATTTTAGGCCCTAAACTCCTCTAAAACTTCTAAGAGCAAACATTAAAGAGGGGTAATTTTTTATTTTTTTTTTTTTAGCTTTTACTCCACAGGGCATCTTTGTTTGCTTTTTTTCTCCTTTAAAAGCAAAAGCTTTCAGCAAAACACAGCTTTCAGGGCTCACTGCATTACAGAGCAAGGTCAGAGGTCTCCCCTTCAAAGCAAGCCTTTTACATTGGAAATACTGGGAATGTGCTCTGTGCCAGCAAGGAGGGAAAATAAGGTTGGCTGGAGGACCACTCATCCTAGATTTGTTTTCCCTTACAAAGGCTCCTGCAACGCTGAGGCAATTTACTCACAGCCCTGTAAATGTCGACACAGATATTTGAGGTCTCTGGACTCGGCTCTTTCACCTGAGGTCAGGTCCCTGCTGCTTTGGGATAAAGCAGCCCCTTCAGCCAGCAGCAGGACACAAACCTGGCTGTGCATCCAACCGAGCTGTCCACATCACAGGAGTCATTCTGTGCTGGAGGAGAGGCCACCACACAGAGCCTGGGATCACAGGCACAGCTGGCCCTTTCTGCCCATGCCAATGGGGGAGTGACAGTGTGTGACCTGCCTTAGGGACATACAGACACACAGCCATTCGAGGGTGCCCCGCTGGAACTTCCCATCTCTGCAGAAAAACATGGGTATTAAAAAAAAATAAATATGTGTATTGCACAGCAGAGAGCCTTGGGCACAAGGGTGACCAGAAAAACACAACATGGACATGCTGCTATTGATCTCCAATGTCCAGGAGTTGCATCCATAAACATCCACACGTTACTCACAGTTCCTTCAAAAGAGATCTATAAAATTTCACTGACACGCCAAAAATCCACCACTCCCTCTTCCACTGGTGACAAACATTGGTACAGTCACTTTCCAAGAGCGGGGGGGAATAAAATAATGATTAAAAAAACAGGTAAGTCAACCCCAAAGTAATTCTGTCAACACATTAGCCCTTCACTTAGCAAAGAAAAAGAAACTGCTGCACTTTCCTCCAGGTGACAGCAAGCTAAGCAAGCACTGCCAACAGTGAATATATTGCCCAGACATGCAGCCAAGTAGAAGATGTAGGAGGTAGGGCTTGTCTTGGGGTGGCAGAGCAGTGACAAAGCCTTGCCAGCAAAGTGCTTTAATGGGAATTTCTGTTTGCCTTGGGAAAGGCCTAATCATTCAATTGCCAAAAAAATATTTAAGGATTACTACCCAAAATAATTTCTTCTGCTACTGTACCATATGTTTGTGGCTCTAACCAGACTTTAAAAAAAATAATTACATACTCTTTACTGTAAGTATGGCCAGTTGCAACTGAAATATTAAGCTGTCAGACAGAATTCCCATTGCAGCCAGTGCCTAGGAATCCCCTGCTGGAGAGGCTGCATCTCATCACAGCTCATGCATCGTGGGAGGCAGCTCCAGGACCACGTTTTGCCCAGGTGAATTATGGAACACATCATACCCAGGTGTCAGGCTCACATCCACACAGGAAATTCGATTTAAGGGTACATATATTCCTTTTGTTTTAGTTCTCCACCTAAAGAAGAGCTGATTAAATGTACAGAAAACCTCAGGCTGCTCCCAAGAGCCAGTTCATTGGTGCAGTGAAATTCCCCATGGCAGCTGCTCCTCACCCTCTGGGGCCAGTGGGTGCAAACAGCCCAAACCCACTGCCAAAAGCACAGGCACCACAAACAGCTCTAGGATTGATTCCATTGCTGGAAGGGAAATAAAACCTCTGCCCACTCTCTTTATTCTGGACTAAAATCCTGCAGACGTGACTGCACCAACAAAGAGAGAACACAACTGTCTATATATTTTGTCACCATTTATTATTTTGCTTTTGAAACTTCAGCACACCTTAAAAACCTCAATAAAACTGCAGGCAATGGCTCCAGCTCTGAAAGGCAGCTGACTTGCAGAATGGCTGAAGAGTTCACCTCAGTGGACCTGGGTGCCTTGGCTTTTTTTTTTCCCTCCACTTTCTTTGTTTTTCATGGGCTAATTCATGAGCATAAGCTTTATTTTCCTGCCTGTTTGTGCCTGGTCCTGCACTAACACAGAACAAAGTCCTTGCTCCCAACGCTGCTGCTCAGGAGGCACATAAGAGCAAATGGAGTAAGATTCCACAGCAGGCAGTAGAACAAAGGAAAATCAACATTTATTGAGATGTTGTGGGCACAAATGTCAGTTTTCAGAAGAGGAATAACAGGTTCTTTCGCAGATGCACATGGAAAGCCACAATCCTGAGTGATGTGGCCTTGTGACCCTGCTTGAGCAGGGAGTCAGACCAGATACCTCCAGTGGTCTCTGAACCATTTCTGTGACTGCACAAATATGATTTCCATCAAGGTGATGGCATTTCCCCCAAAGAACACCACACATGTTATTTCCAATCCCACTATAGGGTTTAGGTTTTTTGTTGGTTGTTTTATTCTCCCTTAAGAAAGCACTCAGAAATGGTGATGTTATCTTTGCATAGAGACAAACACAAACATCATGCATTCTGTTTCCAGCTGGATAATCTTCCAGGCCATCAATACCCACTAAAAGATTTAAAACAATTTATATACTCTTTAAAAAGGAAACAGCCTTTAAAAGCTGAGTTGCAGTCTATAATTACTCTAATTCTCTGCATCTGGCATTCAGAAGAACCTAAATTAAACACCACAAAGCACCTCAAGTGCATCCATGGAGCAATGAAGGTGGAATTAACTCCAAATTAAATGGGACATCTTTGGAGATTGTCATACCACTATTCAAAATACATAGATTACAACTATTTATATTATTGCATGGATTATTCCTCTTAGGGCAAGGTAAGTATTGTGAGAGCTTGCTTCAACATTTAATAACTTTCCTTAGACTACAGAAATGCTTAAATGAGAAAATCCTGGAGCTGAGCACCATAAATATTGGAGAAGTTCTAGGCTGGATCAGCTCCAAACACTGCAAATTGGAATTTAATCATTGATCTTCTGGTGAGTAAAGACTTTTCTTCCCTGCTGATAGAGCAAATGCAAGCAGGAGAACACACACAGCCACCTCTGCTCTGACCCACTGAACATCTCCAGCAGGGTGAGATTAGGAGCTGTTGTTAAATTCAAAGCGTGTGACTAAGGGAAACTGCAGAGAAATTCTTCTGGGGTTACTTTAGATGTGCTCCATCACGCTGTAAAGGATTAGGGAAAGAGCTGCTGTGCTCTCTATACTCAGTGCAATACAGCCAGAGACCCAAACATCCCACAAGGAGCAGATTTCAGACCTGAAGGCAGCATATCCAAGGCAGGTCACGCCAGACCCACACACTGCCTCTGGTCAATTGATCTGTGTGGATGCAGCAGCCTTTTCCCAATAATCCAGTGTCAGACACCCAGAAACAAGGCAGATTTCTGCCTACAGAAGTCAGATTTTCAGGCCTAATAATTTACCCCGCAAGCTTCAAACTGAACTGAGCTGCTCTCAGTTCAAAGATGTGAGCACCACTCACTGTGCAGCTGTATCACACCTGGAAAAGCACAACCTGCACCTCAGGAAGCAGGACAGTCTGTGAAGGATGCACCTGATGTCTTTGAGCTGGCAAGAAACACAGGCAGGATGCAGAGAAGATGGCACCTGCTGCCCATCACTGACCTACTGAGGAGTTTGGGTGGTCAGGATCTGAGGCACACAGCAAGGAAGCCACAAGCCACACAGATAAGTTTAGCAAAGGGCAATCCACTACCCACCTTCATGGCATGCCCAGGGCTCTGCCTCTTTGTCATCTGTCAGGAGAGGACAGAGGTGAGAAACTGAGGGTGGGGATTCATCCTGCTCCAGCTTGGAGTTGTGCCATACTTGGCAGCTGCTTCACCAAAAAGGAAAGGAATAACATATCACTGACAACACAAAGTCTCACTTTTGCACCTGGGAGAAGGCTGTGAGTCAGGAGAGTTGTGCTGAAGCCACACAGCAGCCTGATCTCAGCAACCCAAGTTCATCAGATTTGCAAATGTTATTGATTTATCTGCACAGTGCTTTATAAACAGTCATCCCACTCCCCACACAGAAACAGCAACAGCTAATATATTCTCAGAGGATAAATAGCTGAGAGAAACTATCTGGGGGATGAATTTACATTCAGCCAGTACAGAAATCTCATTCTGGGAGTCTGGAGTGTAATTATAGCATTTCTTGAATCCCTCTCCCTTTGCAAGACCGTAGCAATTGTGTGTGGGTAACCAAAGCCATTACAACAAATTGGTTGATTTTAATGAATATTAACAACACAGCACTTGTAAGTGTGAGGGCAGGACATGGAAAGGGTTCCTAGAGCTCAGGAGAACAACGTGGCTGCCCTCTGGCACAGACTGCCTGGGCCTATAGCCAAGAACAACTCAAGCCAAAATGTGGCTGCAGAGGTCTCCTGGTCCTTGGCTGGGTGTCAGATCATTTCAGCTGATTTAAATGTCACTCTGCTACACGTGCTTTAATATATTGTTTGCTGTCCTGCACTGATGATAGCATTTGTAGTGGAGACAACATCATCCAACTCCCTTTCTCATCTGCTCCTTTTCCATCTCTTTCCAGTGTACAGCCATGGAGGTCATTTTCCTGCATCTTTTTACATTTCATTCTTTGTCTGTCCATTGGCTTATCTTGCTTTACCATAAATTGTGCAGCCTGCTTATCTGTCTGTGCTCTTAATCTATGGGATGGATCCCAAGGTATTATAAGTTGCTTACTTCCCCAGCTCCAACTCTTTGTTTCCCAGTTCTGTATCACACATTTTTTTAATCCCGCTGCAAATTCCCCTTTCCAGGTTATTAACATAGGAAGCTTTTACAATTCCTTCTATGCCAATAATTCCAATTCTTCCAAGGGATATCCTAATATCTGAAGCACAGGCTAAAGACACCTTCCCTCCTCAGCTGCCCCCAGAGAATCAGCCTGTAAATGCAACTGGGTCTAAAGATGCTTCACCAAACTCCCGCCACATTTTGACTCCGTTCTAGCTACTGAGACAGATTCCTAAAAAGAATTCATTCAATACTGCATGTGGTTATGTAATTCTGAATGAATATTCAATTATCCCAACTCAAACCAATTTCCCATATTATATCTTATTGAGGCTCTTAGGGGTTTTCTCTAAGTCTCCCATTCTAAAGTTAGATTTAAAAGCAGATTTTTTTTCCTCGAGCCTGTTTATAAATGTTATTCCCTAAGGGTCTCTGCAAATTTATCAGTGCCTTCCCACACCTAAAACAATGCAATTCTACAGTTGCCTCAATCCAAGTCATTTACATTAATTCTCTCTCTTACACTTTCCAGTATAGATTTCAATACTTAAGGATTGTAATTTCTGGTCTGATTTCTTCCACTCCACCGTGCTTTCTTTCTTTTAAAAGCTCAGAAATTTACATCTGTTTCTTATGGCATACATCTCCCATTTCCCTGGCAACAAAGAGCCAAGGAATTATTGGTTTTTATTTAGGCACTAAGCAATCAAACCAGTCCTACTCTGCAAAGAGTACATGCACATGTCTGTGTTGCATCAATGTAGTTACACAGTATTTCACTCTGGCCTTACTTAGTAAATAACCTTTACAACTTCTTGAAGCCCTGACATTTTACATTCAAGGATTTGACAACTGTCTTAATATTTCCATCTATCTTTTATTCACCTTCCCTTCAGTCTCCACATCTGCTTTCCACCTCATATTTATTCCTCCTCTTTGCTTCATAATCTTCCTTATCAGTGTCTTTTATTCTTGATACATGCTTTATCTGTACTGTGATTATTCTTATTTTTCCCTTCTTCATTTGCATAGAAGATATTTTAAATGGCTTTAAGCTACCTGATGGAATCAACTCAAAGCAGTTCAACATAAGGCACTTTATGCCCAGCACCTCTGAGTTCCTCTGTCATATTTATCACATCTCAGTCCTGCTCATCCATACTTCCAGGGAATTTACAACCAAAAGGAAGACAAGTAAGGAAGTGTGTCTTGTATTCACCCACCCAAAGCATTTACAGCCACTCGTCACTGCACATCTAAATGTCAATTGATTAAATTACAGCCAGCATCCTTTGGATACCCTCTCACCTCATCAATTGTGTCCAGGCACTACAGAAAATGAAAGGTCAGATGTGACCCTGATTTGTTTGCACAGCTCCCCGAGGTGACCCATTCTCACACGAGGGCTCCCAGCCTGTCACCCTGTCCCGAGGGTGATTTACAGCAGACAGGGTGAGCTGAACCAAGACCAGAATTGGGCCCCAATGTCTCTGGGGGTCCCTAGACCTGTGCAGGACCTGCTGACCCCAAACACGAGGTGCAGGGTGTGCCACAGGTACCTCCATCAGCTGGCACTGAGACATCACAAACAAAAAACTTGGGGTTTTTTTCTTGCAGAGGGAGCCTTGAAACTGCAGGTGGTGAAAAGCAGGCAAACCTGAGATGGAAATGGAAGGGGAAAAGGATAAAGGAGCCAAACGTGCATCTCAGCACATAAAATGTCAGTCCATCATCCAGAGAGAGCACGCAGCACATTTGAGGACACATTCCCTCCACAAGGGGCTTACATCATGATTTTTTGTCTTGCCACTGAGCTGCAACCTCTAGAACACCAGGAGATCTCTGGTCTGAGCACACAGCTCAGCAAGTGCCAGCATTTGTGTTCTCCCTGTGAGCTCCCAGCACAAACCACCTCCCCACCTGCAGCTTCCTCCTCTGGAGGCTTTTAGCCAAAGCTGGGCCCACTGGCCTGTGAATGCCACTAAGCTGATCACACACCTGTAGCACTTTGGCAGGCAAGGAGGAAAAATATATCCAAAATTACAGCTGTTTTGGGGGGTTGGGGGTCATCAGCATCATTTTCCAGTTAACAGTGGCAGTGATGTTGCCCCAGCAGATGCTGCCACAGCCCATCCACGTGCACATAAATTAATTCATCAGTGTGAAAAACAAGGCTCACTTCCTTGGTAGAATTTAAAAGGTTTAAGAAAAGAAAGGAAGGATAAGGCAATAAAGCAAAAAACATGGCTGGGGTGTCTCTGGCAGTCAGCCAAGAGCACCACCTGACTTAGACCAGACTTTTTAAATGCACCAACATCTTGCATATTCACAGACCCTCATGCATTATTTTTAAACATTTCTCTGATTTCTCCAACCTGTCTCTCCTCATTTCACTTAGTTTTAGTCTGTTGCATATCCTCTAATAACAGATGATCGATAAATTCCCTCCCTGGGGGTCTGGTGTCTTCTTCATCCAAGTAGGATAATCCAAGAATGTAAATAATTTCCTGACCATCCCTTCACCACCCTCTGAGACAGCCACAAAAGCTCCTCACATCACACCACTATTTCCAATTTTTTCCAATAGCAGCAATAAAAAAAAACCATATTACAACAAAGTTTCTCCACACTACAAACACAGCATTCCTTCAATATTTGTGAAAAGCCAACTTTATAACATGCATTTGTAACAATCGGGTTTAGAGAAGGTTTTCATCACCATCTACCCACACAAAACACATTCATTGGAAGACAGTCCTGCAAGGATGGAGCCAGGGAGCATCTTGCTGCTGGATCCAGCCCAGCTAATATGGATTACACTCACCAGCCATCCAAAGGAAATTCACGGATGCTTGTACATCTAAGGACCCTGAAAATAGGGTACTAAGTGGACTACAACGTTTCAATGAAGCTATGACTAATTTTCCAACTCGTAAAACCCAGTGGGTCTTAGCATCCCATGCAGGCAGGCCTGGTAAAATGTTTCCATAAGGCCTGAAAAAAAAATATAATTGCCAAATAGCTTTTTTTCTGGGCTTGAAATTCAGTATTAAAACCACGTAGTACCCAAACTCAGCTTCCAAAGGAACTGGGGGATTCTAATAGTCTAATGACTGTCTCCTAGAGTTCATTTTTCACTTTTCAATAATTGGTTTTTCAGTTGCATTTGCATAGAGTAAAATTCCATAGCCCATTAAGTTAATCACAAGATGAAGCTAATAAGCATGGACACGCAAAGACATACCTAAGCCCAGATCGATTTTGGAAGCGGTGATTTGAAGTTGCAGCAGAATAACTGTTCCTCCAGCCTGCCAATTTGATAGGTAAAGGATGTGCTTTAAGGAATTGAAATTTTACACTGCTGAGAACAGCCCATAGTTATTCAATGTAACTGCTTCGGAAGGAAAAAAAAAAAATCAGAAGGAAAAAAAATCTAACAAGAACAACACAACACAGTTTGAGATGAGGATTTTAGTGATAGTTCAAGTGGTTTAAGCTGCAGTTTTTCCCTCTCCAGCCTCCACCCAACAGCCTCCCTGGTGCACCAGGCCAAGTGCATTAAGGAATGATGCTCCACATCCTCCAGCTCCACACAAGTACCACTCTGCAAGTGCTCTCATCCACCACATTTCTGATTCCCCACCCCATGGAACTCTCCAGAGCAGCAACACCTCTCTCTCAGCAGGCTCCTTCAGTGCTGGCTCAGATTCCCATTTTCCAGCCCTCAGAGCCTCCAAGTGGCCACCCACACAGTGTCCAACCCAGCTGGCTCCAAAAGTTGCCTGCAGAGCACAGGCAGGCTGTCCAACCCCACCCAGGGGGCTGGAGCCACATCCCCACCAGGCTCAGAAGGCACAAGGCTCCCCTGCCCTTGGAAATCAGGAGCTTTCCATGGAAAGTTTCCACTTTGCAGAGCTGGTCTGCGCCGCCGGCTTCCCATCTGCCTGCCTGGAAGGCTTCACTCCATCCTGTTCCTTGAAAACAGGGTTTTTGTTCTGCAAAGCCATGCCTGGGAAAAATACACCCTTTGCCTTCTCTCCCCCCCCACCCTTTTTTTTTTTTTTAATACTGGTGAGAATGGGAATTTGTTTTCTAAAAAAATACATCCTTTCTCCCAAATGGAAAAGGGATTTCCATTTTCTGGCAAGGTCTATATGGAAGGACTCAAACAGAATAGATGATGTCAGAGCTTAAGAGCTTTTGGGATGATAGTTTTGTGGTGGCAGAGCTGCTCTCTTTTGAAGCTTAAGGATTTGAACAAAATCATGGGAACGTAGCCAGAGGCAGTTTGTTCAGTGTTGGCTTTAGAGGGGTGGGGGCTTGGCAAACAAAAGAAATCATGGCTTTTTTCAACAACAAAAAAAAATATATGTATTTAAAGGAATTTTCTCTTTATTTGGAGTTCTTGTTTTTCTGTGGATTTGCAGTGATCTGCTATTAAAAATACACAAAACAGCAGAAGAATTGAGGTGTAGTTTGGTAGAAGGTGCATTCCCTCTGCTGGGAGAAGCACCAACCACTGACTGAAGCTCTCTGGCTTTTCCTGGACCTTCAGTGCAATTTGGCACAGGTTCCCCTTAAATGCCATGGCTACTCTTTATTTCTCCACAATTATTCAGATATGAAGCCTTAATTTTGTTGTTGTTTTTGTTAATCATGACATCATGGGTGGAAACAGGGCAAAGCAAGCAGCCCTGGAGGGAACTGAAAATCAATCCAAGCTGCTCATTAAAAGGTAAACCGTCAATAATCTTTGTCAGGCCTTTTTATCTGGGGTTTTAGCACAGTGTGATCCCTAAGGCAGCATGTGGTATTGAGATTTAAGATGGCTCTGACTTTTCACATCTCCATCAGGAAGATTAACTCCTTCAACACAGCCTGAAATTACCCTGATTCTAATCAGCACATAAAAATGGCACAGGATTAAAAGGGATCATTTCCTAGCAGGTTTTTTTTTTTTCCTGTATCTGTGCTGACAGAAAGGCAAAAATCAGCTTCATGAACTTGATTGAAATGCTGCCAGTCAGAAATAGCTCCACAGATAGAGCCCCCACAATGTAAACGCTGACCAAAATCTGATAATTTTATTCTCCATGCGTTTATATTTATAACTAAAAAGAAGAAATATTGAAGTGAACATGTGTGGGGTTTTCCTAACACTTCAATTTTTTACATCACCAACTTTCTCTCTAATTTAGGCAAACACCAATGAAGTTTATTTATCTAAATCCTTGGTAACAAGTCACAATTTTTTTCCATCAATTTTCTGGGAACTGAGCCTCCAAAACATGACATCTTTCCCCAAAATTAGGATGAACTCTTGTCTAATGATCAACATTGGGCTAATTACAGAACCAGTGACAGCTCATTTCAGAAGGAACAGTGTTAGTCCTTCCTTTTTTTCACATAAAATAAGCTTCCCAAAGAAACAATTATTGTGTCCTGGATCACAGTGCTTTAAGCAGACTGCCTCTGCCTACATCATCTTCTCCATGGATTTACTGCATGGTATAAAATATGAGGTTTTGGGGGTTTTTACCTCTACAAAATTGGGAATTTAACAGCAGGTTATGGGAACATCACGCAGCTCAATTCTAACCATTCCCTGGTGCTTCACCCAGGCATTTGCACACACAAATGGAGTAACAACTACACCTGGATTCCACCTGCCCAGGACTTCTTGGAATAAGGATCTCATGGACCATGGAAAACACACCTTTATTACCTGACAGCTCATCTGAAGAGTAAAAATACCAATTCAATAAGTGGAATGATATCCCTGCAAACTGGTTTGCTGATGGCATGATCCCAGGATGTTTGCTGTTTATGATGAAGCCATCCAGGATCACAGGAGAGAGTTTCTCTTCCCAAAAATCCCACTAACTTGGCATGGCGACACACCAGGAAGGCAGCACAGCCACCTTCAAACATCTCAGAGGTGCTGAGTGCCACGAGAACACATTGATGGCTCTTGTGCAAGCACAGGACGAGTGACCAGAGGGTCCCCCACAAAGCAAAAGGGGATGGCCTCAAACAGGGCAGGGTTAGATGGGATATTGGGAAGAAACTCTTCCCTTTGAGGGTGGGGAGGCCCTGAGAAATTGTGAATTTCCCCATCCCTGGAAGTGTCCAAGGCCAGGTTGGACAGGGCTTGGAGCAGCCTGGGATAGTGGGAGGTGTCCCTGCCCGTGGCAGGGGGTGGAACTGGATGGGGTTTTCCCAACCCAAACCATTTTGGGATTCTATGAAAGCCAAGCCCCCCCTTTCACCAGCTCTCCACAGGGACACAGTGAGCCTGTTAACTACAGATGTGCCAGTCAAGGGTGATGATAACACCACATTTTCTGGAAACCTCGGCCTTTGACAGGGGAAGTAGCAGAGCGAAAGTAAAAACATTTCATTCTCAATTACAAAATACTTTTAGAAAAATACAAGGAGCTGACGCTTGTGCTTTATCATCGTCCTGCAGCCAGGTTTGCTTTATGTGATGCTTGAACTCCAGCAGCAAGGTAGGATTTAAAATAAAACCCATCATGAGCACACAAGCTCGTGATAGAAAACCCTAGTTTTGCAATGTGGGTTTAAAGTGATCATACCAAAATGACAGAAAAAAAAAAACCAACAAAAAACAACACAAAAGAAATACAGCTTACAAGAACAGTGGTGTATTTATGTACATCAGAGTCCTCCTCTATTTGGAAAAAGCCAAACCAAACAAAACAGGAAAAAAAAAAACAAAAAAAAAAACCAATCAACACTGAGGTATGTGCTTGCCTTAATCAACACTTTTTATTTTAGCTCATCAGTTAGAATAGAGACCTAAAATTGTGCTGAATTATTTAGCTTGTAAATGCTGGATAACATATTAGGGAAATAATCTGCTGTATTTACAGCACTGAATAGGTTCTGATTTTCCTCACAACTTTTCTTGGGATGCAAACGTTGCAAAAGAAATGCAAAGTTTGATGATGTTTTCTTTGAAACTGGAAGGGCCTAATTTAGAAAGGTGGGAAACCTAGTGGGGCCAGGGCCTGGACACAGAGGGATGGATGCCCAGCCTGGAGCTGGGCACCACAATTTCTCTGGGTGAACAAGAGGAAAGTGAATGGTACAGAAACAAAACTCTCCACAACAACATGTGCCATGCTAGGCAAGTGAAAATGTTCAAATCTCATCTCTCTTGAGCCCTGAAAATCTATGGTAAAAAAAAAAAAATAAAAGTGTATTTCCCTGTGGTAACTAAATTTTCCCTGAGCTCAAATCTAAACCCTCTCTGGCACAAATTGGGGTTGTTCCTTTTTGCTAAATGTGAGAAGAGACCAACCTGGCTCCACCCTCCTACCAGGGAGTCCTTGAGAGCATGAAGGTTTTTGTTGGGAAATATTTCACAGGAACCAAGATCAAACAAGCAGCCAGCCAGCCAAGGCTGCCAGAGGTATGATCTTGGACCAGCCCCACGTGTGTTACAAGAAACACAGACAAAGAGATCACATTAAAAAAAAAAAAATCTCATTAATAAGGCAGCCACCAGAAAATGCATGAATTGCTCAGTTTGGCACCCGGGCAAGTGCAGCTGCCAAGGGAGCAGAGCAGGAGTGCCTGGGACCTCTGGGACAGCAGACATGGGGCCAAAAGGACTTTTCCACATTTTCCCTTTTGATTTGTAAGCAGGAGAGGCTGAGCCTCTCCCCCCTGCACTCATGGGGCCAGACAGTCAGATGAAGAAACTGGTTTGGGTAAAACTGGAAAGGGAGAAAACCAATTTACTGTGATTAACTCCAAAATTAATTGTGAGCCTGTTACTCACACAGGTCCACCACCCAATCCTCCTAACAGAAGTGGATATCTAGCCCCAAAGAAGAACAGAAAGGAGGAGGAAGAGAAACCTGAAGTTGTGTTTCCATTGAAAAAAGTCAAATTTGGGCACAGCTTGATTCCAGGTCCTTTTCTCTAATAAATTGCTATAAATATGAAATACCAGGCAACTGAAATCAAACTCTGCTACGGTGACATCAACTGAATCCTGGCCTGAAGTACCAGGGTGGGTATGAAAAAGACCTCAGTGGAAACAACAACAACAACAAAAAAAAAAGAAAATCAGTGTGCTACACATTTCTATAGGCTATGAAAACCTCAAATTGTAGGAAAAGAGATGCCCAGAGCATTTGATGCAGTTCAGAAGCACCAGGAAGAATTAGTTCCCTTCCTGGTGGCAAGCACTGAATATATTTGATGGAAGAGAAGGACTGTGCAGGGTGGAGGGAAGGAATTGGAATCTCAGGCTGATGGCCAATCCCACTGTTGCTCACTACTGATGCCGTGGCATTCATCTGTTCATAAGAAATAGTAATTTTTCATGTAATGCAGGCCCTGACAGCAGTTGCATTTCAAGCAAACAGCTCATAAAGGCAGAGATTTCTCCCTGTGAATTTAACCCCCAACTTCTCTCTGTCTGAGCTCTCGTTATGAAATGCAACAATACCAGAGAACGAACGAATATCTTAACTTTGGCATTTCAGATGAATGTTATGCTGAAAATTGGGCATCTTTGCCTGAGAGATTTCTGGAACAGTCAAAGTACTCCCAGCAAGTTCTTCCATAAACTATCTCCCAGACCATATGTTTGCTGCCTACAAGTCTGGGCAGGAAATGTCCAGTAAGAGCCACATCTGAAAGGAGGAAGAAGCAGCAGCCAACAGCGCTCCTGTCACTAATCTGCATTTGCAAATGCCACATTGGAGTTGGCAAATGAAGCATTTCAAGTGCAAATAGCTGTGAAGACATTTGTATGTAGCGCTGAGTGATGGGGAGATGCTGGGTTTGTTCCTGTTTCCTTTTCCTGAAGTTACCTGGGTGCTGGTAGAACAAAACCACTTTTCCCAGGATTTTTAATGTATATAAAGGTGGTGCTTACATGGAAAAAGACCATTTTGCTCCTAAATGCTCATTTTGAAGCACAGCTATTTACAATAATTATAATTGCTGTGATTTTTGAGCACAAACACTTATCCTGTGAACAATTACAGGCAAATGTCTCCCAGCAATATGGTCCTACAAGTTTAAAGCACACGCATTAAACATGGTTCTGAAGTCTATAAAAACATATGTGTATGTTGCACATATAAGAATATATACAATATGTTTCCTTTACAAAGTAATTTTATCTCAAAACTGATTTTACAATCCAGTTATGTTTCAAAAAGCCTTGGTTTTTTAATATATTTATACATTATACAGTGTATAATGTCTGCATTATATGCATGCAACTAGATCATGCATGATAATGGCTGGACTTGTTGATTTTAAAGGCCTCTTCCAACCTAAACTGTTCCATACATTTTCCAGTAGCAAATTGATATAAATAGTGTAAGACTGGGATAAATCAACACAGAGATGAGATATTATGATCCAGGCTTGCATTTACAGGATACAATTCCCAACTGATGAAATGGAGTTTCAGAGATACATCTCTGTCACTTATCATTAACACTGACCAGACATAACCCCAAGATTATGCTAATAGAAGACAACATTCAATTAGCACACAGAGTGTTCTCTAATCAAAGCCCACACAGTATTAGAGAAGTTTGAGATCACATTTTTTTCCCCCCTTTCTGTGCTTCTGTTCTGCAAAGAGATTTGAGGAGCCTGGGATAAGTGGGAGGTGTCCCAGCCCATGGCAGGGGGTTGGAAAGAGATGAGCTTTAAGGTTCCTTCCACCCCAAACCATTTTGGGATTCTAGGATTCTATTAAAGAAAATGTTCCACTTTCAAAATACCTTTTAGAAACCAACACGTATCCTTCAGTTGATCAGCAGTCAATAACATATTCACAGAGGAAACTGCCAGACCATATTGATACAGTAAATTTCTCTCTTCACCTACATCCTACCCAACAGGCTCATCCATCTCATTAATCTGCCAAGGTATTTTAAACATGAAATGCACTCAGGCCACAGGATGTTTTCTTGGTTGAACCAAAATATTTTCTTGATTCCACTCAAGGGCCTGTTGCAATAGGAAAGAGGATTGTGGTTTTAAACTGAAGGAGGGTTGATTTAGATTTGATATAAAGGTTTTTTTCAAGTATTGAAACACTGGCATCAGTTACCAAGGGAGGTGGTGGATGCGCCATGCCTGGAAGTCTTTAAGGGTAGGCTGGGCAGGGATGTGGTGGAAGATGTCCTTACTCACAAAGGAGTTGGACCTGAGGGCCTTTAAAGGTCCCTTCCAACCAAACCACTCCATGATTCTGTGATTCCAAAGGCCTCACTCACAGGTGATGTTTTCCCTAATTCCAACGTGGGACCTTCACAATGGAGGTGACAGAAGAGGTCCAGGACCCCCAGAAAGAAGCAGGAGCTGACAGCGCAGGTACAGAGCTCAAGAAAAGTAAACACTGCAGGTTCCTTGACCCCAAATAAGGATTTATCTCTGGAGGGATGTTTTTACAAACACTTTAGTTAGTAAAATAACCCATCTACTCTCTTCTGTGGAACAGCTGTGCCTCACCCCAGGAAGGAGCCCCAGTTAAGCTCTTTGCAAGAAAACTGTTCAGCCAAGCGCTTGCCAGAGCATCCCAAACTGGTCTCAAAACAACCCAAAACCTCCAAAGCCATCTTGCAAGTGCAGCCAGGCAGTTTTGTTGACCTTCCTCAGCAACATTTTCCCCATTTTATCCACACACAGCCAGTAGCAGTTCTGAAAGCAATCTCTAGTGACTCCATGGATTAGGTGGCTGTGGTTTGGCTCAAATGCAATACCTGTTTGTCCTTCTGTTTCACGGGGCGGATTTGAAGACAGCAATCAGGAGGACTAATACACACTGGATTTCAGTGCTTGGGATTTTAAAGTCCACTACACACAGAAGTAATTAAAAACTACTGTTTCCAGTACCTGATCCAACACAGAACTGAGTCACAGCACAAAACTTGCCTTTTTATCTGTGTTTCAAAGTAAACACTTGTGACTGATCCCTGTTTTATCCTCGCCTCCCACATTGCCATATGGCTACGGATGTTTCAAACAGACATTACTCCAATAGCTCATTACTCACCATATTGCGCCGGGGAAGAGAAGCTACAGACAGTTTTGACAAAAACAGCAATTGCCTAAAAATGTGAAGTATCACAGTCTTGCGTGGTCTTGGACATTTTTAGTCTGGTGAGGAGGACGGGCGCTAACGCCGCGCGCAGGGAAGGGTGAATCAGCACGTCTGCTCTGTGCTGTGTCCCCCAGAGCCTGCACAGGGGAGGCTCCAACCCTGCCCAATTTCCCATGTGCATTCAGCACATCCAGCCTAATTAACGGCAGAGTTCTCTCACTTCAGTGTGTTTCAGTAGCTCCTTAAGTGCCAGACAAAGGTAAGACATTGATCGAGGTGAATCTCCCACTGTGCTGGGAGGGAAGAAAACCTCCAGTGTTCACCCATCCCTGGAATCTGCAGACTGCCAAGGGGCACTTGGACACAGCACATCTGAGGAAGGTTCTGTGATCATTAAATGCTGTGTCTTGTGCACTGGTGAAAGATCAGGAGTTTTGGAGAAATTGACTGGTCACAGCCAGCTTGCTTTTCTTTAGCAGGAAGAAATTCAACAGGGAGCATATTTTGGAGGGAACATGTATGAGCTCTGAATTTAATGGCTTTCCCCCTTGATCAGACCTTTCTTGCATTAAGAGGTTTTGTTCCTCCAAGGAGGCACAGGCTGCTGCAAGTCACCACATTGCTGGGATTCAGCTCCTTGTTGGCCACCACAGACAAAGCACCCATGTGCACAATGCCCTAACACCTGTGCCTGCCTGGGTTACAAAAACAACCTTATCAACCTCCTGAGAAAATGTCACCTTGTACAACAGATCTGGTCTGAGAGCCTAAACAAGGGCAACTGCAACAGGCATCTGGTTCTTAGATGATAGTAACCACATAATGAACTCATTTAAACACCCTCACTGCAAGCTCAGGACAATCCAAGAAGAGTTCAGGTCTCCAGCCTGACACAGCAAAGGCTTCCTTCATGCTGATTTTTAAGGCTGGGTAGATGTGTGGAAGGGAAGAAAAGGCTGTGAGGTGGAAGCAATAGAGAACAAGAAGAGCATGATTCTCTGTCATCTTCCCTTGAGATTTTACTATTTTACCACCTGTTTTATAAGAAGATGAAGAACCAACATCAGTTACAGGCAGGAGGAGACCCATCAGCTCACAATTAAGTGGTTCTGATAATATGTATTTTCACCTCTAAAAAACCAGTGTCCACCCTTCATTTTAGAAGTGTCAAATGAGGCACTCAATTAGCAGTGACACTTGCTAATGAACATCAGGCCAGCTCTTTGCTCCTCTACACCATTCCAGAGCACCCTCCACTTCTGACCTATCCTACTCTGCCAGGACTCGGAATACAGGGATCATTTTGCTGTGGGAGGCAACACCTACTGGAGGCCCAGCTTCCAACACACATCCAAACCTGCCCAGAGCCAGCAATGTGATTCCCAGTCCTTTGGCTGACTGTGTTGAACAGCTCCTCTAGAAACATCTGGCAGACCACTGCCAGGTCATTGAAGACTGTCTGGATTTGAAACAATGCTTGAGACTCAAAATGCACCATTACAAGTTTATATATGTTGTTATACAGCTATAATATTACATTGTGTTAATATATAAATTTTATATACGTACATATATGTGTATACGTACATAAACATAACCTAAAAAAATTTAAAGCCCTTTCTTATCTCCTTGAAGGGCAGGAGCAAGGCAGACAAGGAATCTCAAGTGCCAGCCCAACCTTGGCAGCTCAAGCAATGGAAACAGAATTACTTTTTCCTACCAGATCAGAATTATGGTTATTGACTAAAAGAATTAACAAGAGTCTTTACTTCTAAAAACACTAAAGGAGGGATCTCAAATAGTGCCTTCAAAATTGTACAGAGAGGACTGAAATGGAGATATATCTGCTTTTGCACCAGTTATTTCCCTTGCTAATACCTAGGGCTCAAAACATGTTTTGATCACCATAGGATCAGCCAGGCATTTGACTTCAAAGTACAGTGAGCTGGAGCCTGCCCTCAGGTTAGATGCTCAGTGAAATTAACTTTTGATTAAGTCCTGTATTTAATGTCTGTGACTGCTCAAAAGGTCAGCCTTTGTGAGTGTGTGAGTTTTCCAAGTCAGTGGCTTCAGAAGGAAGGACTGCATCCTTCCCACCACCATCTCTGGCACAGCTTTACACCTGAGTTAAGGGATGCTCATGTTTGTGACATCAGCTGTGTCAGTGCTGCTGAAGAATAAAAACACTTCGAAAAAATTCTGCTCCTGCGCCTTCATCTCTCTTGTTGGAGACTTCACCTTCTTTGAAGGAGGAGGTCTGGTGCTGCTGTAACAATTAATCCAGGCTAAAGAACAGGCTTCATTTATTTTAGTAACTTAAGAGGTTTAAAGTGTTGGTCTCTAGATCACAGGGAATAATGCCATGTTTATCCTAAAAAACAGGTAAGTGAGGTTCCTGGGGGCAGGACACTGCCCCAGCTCTGGGAGCCCTGAGTTCTGGGGGAGGTTCAGCAAGGAACTCTAAAGGAAGAGTCTCCAGCAGAAGAGATGGGCAGAGTTGAAAGCACCTCAAGAGAGGAAAAACCCAAGGCACTTCCCCCTTCACAGCTACCAGGACTAGGAAAACCCTCCCAACTATACAGTTTGTTGAAGTTAACCATAGGAAAAGAAAGCAAAATGATCAATATCATCATCAGAAAACACTCCTGTTCAGGTGAAACAGCTCTGGGGCTTGGGAGGGAGTGGAGTTTTCCACTGAGCTGCTCCATCCTCACCTGCCCTGGCTGAGGACAAAGCAAAGCTATTTCAAGCTCTCAAGTTCAGTCTATGACACATCTGCTTCATTTTCTGTAATACCAAGTGACATCACCTCCCTTCCCCTACTGCTGCATCAAAAAGATGGAAAAAAAGCTGCCCAGAACACTGGAAAATTCCCATGGGAGCAAGAGGCACAACTTTGTGAACTGATGATCACATAAGTACAGGTTTCTAGTCCCAAACCATCCAGCTTTCCACTATACCAGATACATTTCCACTGCTTATCTTTTTAACTTCACAAAAGCTGTAAACATCACACATTTGTGCAATTTTCACACGAAACCTGCTTAACAAAGCCAGTGGACACAGGGGTGGGAGAGGCAGAGCTAGAGGTTGTAGGAATGGGATTTAACAGAAGCATAGGAAAAATTTGACAATTTATGCCCCTTCCAGAAAGCTCTTCTGAATCTGGGGAAGTTCAAAAGTTCACATGAACTCTGTTTCCAGGAGCTATATTGTGGTTCAAATTCTGACAGTTTTTCTATTAGGGAATGGAGCTTTTTATTTTTTTTAATCAGAATTACATTAATACATATCATAGTCTCTTCAGTACATTACAAGCTTAAAAAGAAATGGGCAAAAAAATATTGATGACCTTTTTTTTTAAGTAACTAAAAAATAAAAATCCAGCCAGCAGCCAGCTAATAATCTTATAATAAATTCAGCTCTGCATTTTCCAGCTCTTCTTTTTCTCACATACGAAGCACTTTTATATGGCACTTTTTGTACTATGAATTTTAATAAAACCAGCAAAAGAATTGGGAAAGAAGCTAATTTTTCTATATGCCTCTGGCAAACAGGAAGAATTCAAGAATAAGTTAAAAGATATCTTTCTACTACCGAAAATTCATTTTCCATAACAAGACACTGTCATCTTCCCGAGGAGCCTGTAATTCCAAGATAAAGATGAAAAGATGTTGTTTTATCATAATGACAAGTATCTGCATCCATATTTATTTTGTGCTCCGACATCACCGTACGGTTTGTATTGTCATGGTACATTGGAAAGTGGGAAAACATTTAGCTCTTTCAATAAGAGGAGAATAAAGGATAAAGTACCCAGCAGAAATAGCATAGCACAAGCATTTCCAAGTGTCCCTAGGAAAATATCTGACCCACATAGAGGGAATACACAATGTGGTTTGCCTCCTTGCAACTGCTTTTTCCATTTTCCAGTGGCCAGACCATGCATTTTAATCACTGAGTGCTGCAGCTTTCTCCATCAGGCAGCCACTGTGCTCTATGTGGATAAAACCAGTACAGAAGCCAAAAAGCTTCTGGGGGGAAATCTCCAAACCAAGCAGCCTGGTTGGGATGCCCCAGGTGCCCAGATCTCATCCCACTTGGAGGGTTTGGGGCTACCTGGCCACAGGATGCACAGGGATGAACATGAGGCAGCAGTTTGGGGTATGGCAACCCTGGAGAGAAAGATGAAATTTTGTCAAACATCCCAGACAATACTGGGACACTCCTCTCAATAAATGGCTTAACCACTTTTCGGACAAAATTCCGAGTGAGTGCCTTGGAATATCTCCCCTGCCTGTCAGTCCCTTCTATCCATGTCAGGTGGCATCATGGCAGTGGCTTAACTTCCCCCTTGTTTATAAGCTGCGCCGGGGTTATCTTTACACCTTCTTGTTTAAATAAATTCCGAATGTGTCAGTATCAGTGCCTCTACCATGGATTAATAGAATCAGCCAAAAGGATAGCTGACATTTTTGTTGCCATAGAAACTGGTCATGATGTTACACAGCTTGTCTAGTTCCCATTTGCCATATATCTAGCCAGCTTCTGAACACGGTCCCCTTTTGTTTCACGAGGAATTACATTAAAATATAATTCCATCTTAGTTCAGTCCCCATTCTGTAGCAAAGAGGATTATAGAATATTAAGATACTTCCTAAGGAAAGTGCAAAGTGATGATAATATTGCTGTGTGGCTTATGTGCATTCCAGATTAAAAGAAAAAGAAAATACAAGTGGAGTAATTTATCCCAGAGCCCTAGATCCCAGTTATCCTCCATTCAAGTATCTCCATCAGCTTCAAACAAACAGGCGTCTCCTCACTGAACCTCAAAGTGGGTGTACTTCAAATGAGCGTACAAGACAACAAAAATAAAAAGACATTAGTGGAGATATTTTTTAATACACCATCAACATTTCCCTGCATAATGCACAACCTTCTCAGTGCCGCTATCAGGCTCCCACTCCGCAGAGGCATCGCAGCCTCGAGAGAAAACCACTCACACAGAATTAAGATGTGAAGTTTCAGCACTTAGAGATGCAGTGGGGATGGATATTGTGCCACAGGGCACGCTGTACACTCGGAGAAAACGCAGAGCAACTCAAGCAAGAACAATATCTGTGGACTCTGAACTGTCATGGTCCGGTTGTACCTCTCCCAGACACACTAATCCCAGGTATTTTGGAGCAGCCCATTTGCTGCTACAGAGCTTAAGGAATGAAATGGGTTTCAGGCAGTTCATTTCCACCCTTTTTTTTATTATACATGAAAATTAAAGGGACAGGCAAAAAAGGTGAACTCCATCAGGGGGCTAAACAAACAGATGGCAGCTCCTGCTCCAAAGGGATTTATTCCTGCCAGAACAGCAGCACCTGGATGTGTCTCTGGTCACCCAAACCCCCATCCTGGCTATTTTCATTTGCAGGTATTTTGTCATGATCACCACTACCAAGACCTAACCACACCACTGCAGTAATCCCAGCACTGAGGCTGATCCTTGTTTTTGCCACCAAGCACAACCTTGGTTTCATTGTCACTGTTCAGATAAGCAAATGTCACCATGGCCAGGGGCTTCCCTGAGCTGCTGTGACCATGAGCACAAGCAGAAGGGTGAAGTTGAACAGAAAACCCTCCCCATTTTCCATACTTTTAAGTGTGGTCATCATGAGCAGTCTCTCAGGGCTTCCCATTGTTGCAGCCATGCGAGAAATGCCTGAAGAATCTGTTTTACTTCACCCAGGAACACACGAGGAGCCACTGACAGATGTCAGATATTAAGCAAAAATTTTGCCCCAAGCAAAGCACTGGATGCTTAGGCTTACACGTGGCATGTCACAGCCTGGGACTGGAGACATTCATGCCCAGCATCAGCCTTTTCTTCTCCCTGAAGTTCATGATTATGCTTCACTCAGGCACAGAAAACAAGCATTTGAAGCTGGCAACTTCCAGGGTGGCTGCAAGAGGGTCCCACAAAGCAGCCAAGCAATATTCCTGTTTTCCTCCCTGAATGGGGACAAATAAGATGACCTGGGTGCCTCACAGGACATCAGAGGAGAAAAGCTGCAACAGCAATGTCCCTCTCTGTGTCACTCCACTACAGAATTTAGCCACAAAGGCCAGGTGGCAGCTGGTGCTCACTCTGTGCAGTGGGGCAGAGGAGAAAGGGGAATTCACACAGGGTTTGTTGAACCCACAGCTTCTCTGTAGGACTGGAGGAGCCCTAAGAGCTGGTGGATGAAGTGCAATGAGCTGTGGAAATTGCAGCCTCTTCCCACCATTGAAAGCAAGCTTGGCACCATCCTGGGAGCACACAGTCCCTTCCCAAGGGAACCCAAAAGTCACAGAGACCCCACTTTTTTGGGCAGCCCAAAACAGAGAAACTGCATCAGTCCAACCCCAATCCAGCCTGGAGTTATTCACATTCCACAACCATCTCTTTCAAAATACTCCAGCCTCATCATTTGTACAGAAGAAGAATAAGAGGGACAACAGGGAATAATGAGGTTTGTCAAACAAGGCAAGCTGCAGAGGAGGATCTTGTTGTCTCAAATTCCCTGGGTCTGAGGATCAGGTTAATTTTGCATGCCTGGTTGCATCAGCATGTTGAGTTATGCAATGTAGCAAGCTGTCGCACTGTACAAAGCATGACGTATCATCTCATTGATGCATGAAATTAAAAAGATGTGGTTTGCTGGGTCACCCACAGATTGACTGAAAAATCAAGTTTCGTTTATCTCCTTTTAATTATGTTTAAAATTGCAAAAAGGCAGA
>VYXF01002805.1:911400-971418 GCA_013397295.1 Polioptila caerulea | reverse complement strand
AGGAAAAATTGTTCGAATACCTGCTCACCCATTAATGGTAAATAATTCCAGCCAGTCAACACTAGAAACAGGGGCAGCAGTGTGGGGATTTTCTTGCTGGATTTGGCAGCACACTGGGGAAGAAATTGTGATGCTTGTTCACTCATCCCAGCAAGGAAAGGAGCAGCCTTTATGGGGTTAGAAGAATAGTGCAAAATGTCCCTGCCCGTGGCATGGGGGTTGGAATGAGATGATCTTTAAAGTCACTTCCAACCCAAATCATTCTGTGATAAAAAGGGCATAATCTTTTAAGCTCAAATTTGCATTCTTGAAGGATCAGAGATGGCAGCAGGTCAGCAATCAGCAGAATAAAGGTCTTAGATGTAGACTACAGGCTCTCTGCAGCAGGACTCTAAATATTCAGAAGAAGAACCCAGTCACAGCAGAGTCTGGGTGCTGTATGAGCACAGGCTGCAAATTCAACAGTAAATGCAGAAGTGACTGCAAGAGGTTAAATATGTTACTGCAGCCTTAGGAGTAAACCTGGTCACCTCATCTCTGGTGAGGAGAGGTGAAGGAGATATCCCATGAAACCATGATTCCTTCTGGAGGCTGACCTGGAGCAGAGCCCAGCCAGAGCCAAAGGATAAATTGGGGATTTATTAAAAGGCCTCACTGGGCACACCTGGGCTGCACAAGAGCCCAGCTGGACCACACCCAAGATGCCCCAAAATGGATGACCAATCATAAGGTCACACACTTCTATAAGTTCTGGTCCATTGGCATATTGGAATTAATTGTCCAACCATAGCTTAAGGTTATGGAGCTCCATCCTCCTTGTTTTTTCTTCTCACTTCACCCTTGTTTTTGTTCTTGGGCCTGAAAGTTGTCCTTGGTCCCAACCTAGAGAAGGAATTGTTTTGTCTCCCTACTCTGTGAAGAGAGCTCAGTAGCACTTAATAAGAAACCTAAAACTACCACTGAAACAGCCCAGAACCTAAAAAATACAAAAGCTAAAACTTAAGGCATCACAAGGATCCAGCAGGGTGGAAAGCCTCTACCTGTGCCTTGCCCTGGCATCCTGCAAACACAGGAACTCAACTTTGTAATCTGCAGCAGTGGCTTCAAGAGGAGCAGAAACAGGCTGCAGATTTTAAAAAGAGATTAGCAAGGGTGCAACTGCAGGAAGGGATGAGGCTGGCTGGTTTTTGGTGGGGGTTTACTCCCTTCTTCCTAAAGAAAGTAGGAGGGAAGGAGCAGGCAAAGCATCAAAGAGAACACAAATTAAGCTTTTCCAGCTGTTTTTGTAGGGAGTGTTGGACTTTGCTCCATGCAGGCAGTGGCTGGCAGAAGATGCAGCAGATTCATGCATTACCTCCCTGGAACATAAATTATCCCTCCCACAGGAAAGGAGACAAGAAGTAAAAAATTAACTTTAAAAATTTATCACTGTAATAATTTTTAAGGACTTTCAGAATCTACTGGGCTTCACTTTGGGAGGAGGGTGGGATGCCAGTAGTGCCCAATGCTGGTGTTACCTTGGCAACAACCTGTTGCTGGACATAGAAATAAAAATGCTCTGTCACTGAGACTATGGAATCAATAATTGCCAGGGTAAAACAAGAGTTTGTTTTCCCATCTTGTATCATGTAATTTACTAATCAAACACAAGTTTTTTTCCCCATGGATGACACAGACCCCTTGGAGTTAGGACAGCACATGGCCTGTGCATGACTTAAATCCCATTTTAAGCTGGTGTGGGGAATTCAGTGATCTAAGGCCCACATATTTGCTTCTGCACAATATAGAAATACATTTTTGCCATCCATGGGTAAGAAGGTGTTTTTATTTACACATCACTGTAAATGTGAGGAAGGAAAGGAAAAAGGAACCAGAGAAGAAACTCAATGAAGCAGCATTGTCAAAAATACAGTTTACAATGTTATAGTCGTTTTTCACTCATGCAAAGCACTGTTCAGACCAGTGCAGACACTGACCCTCACTAAAACCATGTTCCTGGCACTAAGTGCAAAACTCTCTCTTATGTGCCTGTGAACCACACAGATCCTGTGAAACTCCAACCTTTTCCAAAAAACTAATTTTAAAACCAGGTAATTTAAATACGTGGCCTAAATGACTCTGTACAAGACTGCAACTAAAAATCCCAACTTTTTTTCCCCCCATCTATTCTCCCCCTCCTTCAGCAGAAAATCCAACTCAGCCTAAGGAAGAGATAAGAAAATACAAAGCTTGAAGCATTACCTGGAGTGAAAACTGCAGCACACGAGGTGGCCTCAGCTCAGAAAGCCTCTCCTGCCTTACAGCAGGGTCTGCTCCCCCAAACCCACCCAGGACAGAGAGGACACAAGGACAGCTTGAAGCCAATGCCACTGGCTCCCTCAGTTTGTTATTTTGGCTTTAGCCCCCCCAGAGAAGTGACAAATCAACTTTTTCTCCCCGTGTCCTCTGCTAATCATCCACCATTTCCATATCTCAAGTGGAGAAGTGGGAGGTTAATGAGATGCAGGAGTCACATCTGCAGCCTAAACACACCAGAATCATTCCAGTGAGTCGTGTATTTATAGCAAGGAGTTGCTATTATTAGAAACATAATTAAAAGCCTGAGATTCATATGCACAACTCTAAATCTACTTGAATGGAAGAACACACAAGTACCCCAAAGCAGAATTCATCCTCCCGTACTCAGATAAAAACATGCTGGATTGAGCTTTTGAGTTTTTACAGGAAAAAGGAAGGAGAAAAGAATGAGGCTGAGTCCAACAGGTAGCTAAAGAAATTAGTTTTGAAAGCCCTGAACTTCAGTGAAAAATTACAATGTTTTTGTCATAACCAATAATCAAGAAAAATAGATTAGTGGCTTTTAGAAAAGTACAAAGCAATAAAATATGCAGAAACTCATTAATTTATCTATTATGCAAGAGGCTGTGAATCATAACCCTTTGCATTGTTGGAAAAGAAACATTAAGCAAGAGGTTTGGATTTCAATAAAGCACATAAGCAGCGTCTAATATTATGCAAGAGCCATAATATGATAAAACATATCCTTGTCTTCCAAGAAATTCCAAGAAATTCCATTATAATGGAGCATTTCTCATTTTGATAACTTTATCTTGAGACCAAAAAAAAAAAACAAACCACAAAAAAATCCAACTTTTCACATTGAGCATCTGCTTTAAGGAAGACCAAAAAATGTTTCAAACCACGTCCCTTTAGCTGCCTCCTAATGCAGAAGAAATCACTCCCTGCCTGTTACAGTGCTCATTTTCCTTCCTTTTTAACTAGGAACGACAGTAAATTCTGCTAATTTTGAACACGAGCCTCAAGTGTGGTCACTTCACTTCTGCCATTTCCACACTAATAAATGCATTATGAGAGTTTAGAATGAATTACTAGGCAGAGTTTGACTTCTGACTGGGAATCTTATTAAAGCACAGCTCCAGGGAAAGGTTTCTAATGTTGCTTAAATTATCATGGCAGTTTTTACAGATGGCCTGGCAGTTTCTCCCCCCTCTTATTTTTTCCTGTCCAGTTTCAGATTAAACACAGGGTATTGAGCAGTTTATGCAAAGTGAAGGAACCCACCTCCTTCCCTGCTATCCTCCAGCTCTCTAACATGCAGCTCAGTGTTTTCATCTTGGCTTTTAAAGATTTTTCCAGTGTTGAACTTTGTCATTCAAACTCATTACATACATACGTGTAATTATCCATAAAGTGAGAAATAGTGTGACTTTACAGACATAATTTTATGCTTTTATAATACACATAAAAACAAATGGATTTGTTTCCACCAGGACAATGTGTTAACTCACTCCCTACTCCTTCTAGAGTAGCAAAGTGCTTTGCCAGGCCACAAGAGCCAACTCAGAAGTTCACTTGTGCTGTCTCACAAATCTCCACACATGATAGAAAAGCATTTGGGAAAAGGATTCATAGGCTCATCTTAAAACATCTTACGTTCCACAGCCAAATCATGTCTCAGCTGATAACTGCAGCAGCTTTCCTGCAAATTGGTGACATTTCCTCAGGGACATCACCGTTGGTTCTACATTAGTGTCAGCCTTGTTTTTATCCCTGTGCTGTCTGCCAGCAATAACCAAGGTGGGAATTGCCAGGGATGTCACTGGAGCTGCTCTTGTTTTCCCTACAAGTGATTAAACCCACCTTTTCCATGACACTCCCACCACCTCTGCTTGTAAATTTGTTAAGTACCCCTAAAACAACCACAGGAAAATTAAACGTGACCACTGAGGAGCAGAGGAACAGTTTGGTGACATCCATATCCACAGTCTGGGGGTGCCAAGCCACCACAGGGAGGTTAGGCAAAGCAAAAGCAGCAGCCAAAAAACCCCCAGCAGTCCAGAGGGAAACTCCCTACAGCTAAGGACACAATGAACACACGTTCTCTTTCAGGAAATACACAGTGCAAGGCACACATAAAAAGTACAGAATAACCTGGAACAGGGAAAAAAAAATCAGAGCTACAAAAACACAGAACAACTTTAATCCTACTTTTAGAGCTCCGAGCTTCAACTCTCAGCTCCCCAACCACTAAGCACATCCCTGCATTTTTGAGCATTATATCACAAACAATCATTCTCAACTCACTCTCAGTCCTGGCCTTGCCTACAAAGGTGAGGAAGGCAGTTAAACTTCAGGGATTCAAATCTTAAAACACAGAAAATAGCTGAACTGTGGCTTACAAACACCTTTGTCACAGAGCTGGCAAAGTCTACGTGTAAATACTTAAAAGTCTACATGCAAACACTTTCATGATACCTCCAAACCAACACAATTACACACCTGCTCACATTTTATACAAAACAGCATTTCTAGATCACTGTGCTCCAAGAAAGCAGATAACTTAAATGAAAAGAAGTACCTTTTCACACTGTAGAGTTGCTCCAACTCAGAACATTCAAGTTGTTCAGTAACTCTGACAAAGAGAAGAAGAAAAAAAAATATCCACTACGGCCCCAAACATTCCAGCAAGAACCCAACCCTCCATCTAACTCACATATGCCCCAAGGCAGCATTTAAGGGAAGCTGGGAAAGCCCCTCCTTCTCAAATGTGCTCCAGCTGAGCACCCCCAGAAGGATGGGGAGACGTTCAGGTGTGGTTGAGGACCTGCAGCAGTCACAGATCCCCTCAACAAGGCTGTTGCCACCCCCAGCAGGACGATGGTGATCACAAACTCCTGGTTCAGTGGCTGTGCTTGCGAAGGATGCACAATTGTGTCCTGATCACCTGTGTGCTGATCACCTGTACAACTGGGACCACCTGTGTGCTCATCACCTGTACAACTGGGACCACCTGTGTGCTCATCACCTGTACAACTGGGACCATCTGTGTTCAGTGCCCACCACCCTCTGGGGGAAGCCCCTGTCCCTCTGCTGCAGACCCCAGTGAGGTGTCCCCTCACCCCCTCTCCTCCTGGACAACCAAAGGGACCACAGCCATTCCTCAAGACTTCCCCTCTAGACTCTGCACCACCCTCACAGCCCCCCATGGATGCACTGGATCAGCCCTGTCCTGCCCCATACCCTGCCACGATGGGACGTTGTGACATCTCAGAAATGCCTCTCCCTGCTGCCCTCATGGAGATCCTACAAGGGTTTGGGCTGTGGGGAGTTTCAGTGCCAGCTGAGCTAAAGGAGTGGCATCCACACTTGATCCTGTGAGATGGTAAATGTTGTATCCCCACAAGGAATCACTCCTCAGACCCAAACCAGCACCCAGGAAAGCCCAGCCTCTGCCCAGAGGAGCCTTTTCTAGAGACCTCCTCCTCCAGCTGGTCTGGAGATCCACAGCCACCAAACCCTGCACTGATCCCTTCACATTGTGTCACTTTGAGACAAACCCTTCTCACAAGCTCCAGCAAGAGGATGTTTTTGTGGACAGACTGAAAATGTTTACAAAGATGCAACCAACAGTTTAGCTCAATGTAAGAGATCTCAGAGGGGCTCAGAAGACCACTGCACATAAACTATGCACGATGGCTTGAGACAACAACCTGCTAACATCTTCCATAATTTAAACAGGCCTGAATAATTTCAATTATAATAATTTATTTAATGGCTTCAGCCCCTTCACTGTCCATAAATTGTATTTTAATGAGTTACAATGTTCATAGATTTACTGTTTCTTTTTCTTCACTTGCTTTGTTTTGGTCAGAAATTCTCCAGCAATCGAGTGCAGTGGAGCTACACTAATGAGCTTTGTAGCCAAACAAATCCACGGCCCTGGTTCCCTTCTCTGAAGGCTAAATTGTAACACTAACAAATTAACAACAACAACAAAAAATCGTGTTTCTCCTGTGGTCACTGAAAAATTAACTTCCTGCAACTCTGTGTTGCTGGCTGCCAGCCTCAAGCTCCATCTGCCTCCTGTCCTGCTTCCCAAGGAAACTGGGATGAGCCAGGAGCCCCTGCTCTGCTCAATCCTGCTCAGGTACACGGGGGCCACACTGGAAATATCTTCCAGAGAGTTTCCCACCATCACCTCACAGAATCCCCTGCCTCAAATTGCGCTGAAAGCTCAAGTGCTGCCTCTGCATCAGTCCCAACTTCTGACTACATCTTCTGAAGGTTGTCCAATTTTCATTTAAAATAGATGAGGTTTCAATACTTTTTAGCTAAAAAAGGCATAAGTAACCCAAACTGGTGATTCTTAAGAAATAAAAAAAAGCTATCAAAATACAATCTATAGGAAGCATTAACAAAAATTATTGCTTCCAAGCATGTCTTGCCTGGAAATTGTTTTTTTTCCCCTTCTAAAGGATTTCTGATGTAGATATTTAAGGCAAGGACACAGAATTTGTATTCAAGTTTCTAAGTATCTAATCCATTTTTCAAGGGAGCTCAACACTGTCAGCTCCCTGTAACACCAAGAGCTTTTCCTTACAGGTAGATCTGTCTTCCTTGGCTGCTGAACAGAGAGAAGCTGCACTTGGGGCTGCACAGGAGGAGCTGCTCAGTGACCTGTAGAGACACTTGGACTGTTAATATCCATCCCCATGATCTCCTGGAGGGCATCAACCATGTGAGGTGCTGGCTTGCCCTTAGGCTGTTACCTGGCATCTCTGTATAAAACTTGGCTTTGCCAGGTCCTTGAGGGACACAAGTCATTAATGGAAACCTGAGGGCTCCTCAGAGCAAATTAATAGACATATATATTTTATACATTCATCAAGAAGGGGAAATATGCCTGTGCAGCCATGTATACAGCTTCTGCTGGAAGCCAAATATTCCTAGTGGAGACTCAGATCCAGAAATGCCTCCACATTTTTCACCCTGTCAGACACAGGGCCCTGCAATGCCTTCAGCTGTGCAAGTCCCACAGAGAATCCAGCAGGGATTTCAGGTGCTGCTGAGCCAGCACTGCCTTCAACAAGGAACAGCATTGGGAAAGTTTGATCTGTCTCCTTTTAACATCATCTGAAATCATGGTGAGACCCCCTGCCCCAAAGCCTCAGAACTACAGCCACTGCTGGGACTTACATGGAAATATCCACACACAGATTTAGGGAGAGGCAGGATTTTCTCTAACTCAGGGCCAGCAAAATTATTTCCTGCAGAACACTGAACTGCAACCAGTATCAGCTGCTCTGTTATCAGGCTGGGGTTGGGCAGGTGGCACAGAGACAGAGATGATGACTTTTGGCTTGGAAGAGGCCTGAGAAAGGCTCCTGCCCTTGAACATGTGGCTGGTGATCACAGCTTATCCTCAGCATCTCCAGGAGTTCTTCCTTCACAGACCTTGAAGTCACTTCCTGACCTGCAAAACTGAGATTACACTTCAGTACTGAGGCGTAGGTTCAGGCTAAGATTTTATCCATAGGCTGTGTGAAATGTTTATTATGTGAGCAGCAGTGCAGGCTCTGTGTGAGTCGGCTCTCCCAGCCCCAGGAGTGTTCTGTGCCCTTAGCAGGGACTCTGCTGACACAGCCCCTCTTAGAGCTTCTGTGCCTGTATTCCTGTGCCCCAGCATGCAGTTATACAGATTCACACTGGATTCAGGAACATAACACACGTTCATACCCAGAAATTGTCTGTCTGCAAAAGGATTTCCTACAGTGCCTCCTAATCTGCGATCTTGCTCCACACCGAGGAATGGCAGTGAGTCTGTGGAGTCTGGTAAGTTCCAACCAGACCCATTTTGGTAAGAAAAGCACAAAATAACTCAGCATTGAGGCTTCCAGGAACCTCCTCCTCTTGTCATCTATTCAGATCCTCTCTACCAGCCCTGTCCTATTAAAAAGGACAGTCAAGAACAGAGGAAACCCTGATTGTGCTGCTGTGCTTTGAAGGATGGCAACCACAAGAACTGCAGCTCCTAGAGAAGGGAAGAGAAGAAGGTTACTGGGATGGAAGAGTATCAGCCTTCAAAAGTGGGAAAAGGAAACCTCCAGTGCTCTAGTACTTACTGTGGATTGCAGATTATTTAATTCTGACTGAGACAAAATATCCCCACGTGGGGCTCACACCTGGGCACTGAGAACAGGAAATTCTCCCCTCATGCAACAGCTTTGTCCTGGACAAAGTAACGCTGACTAATCACAACTTGTTCCTACAGGAATGTTTTGGGTTCCCTTATGGGATTTTTTTCATGTTTCATGATTTTTTAAAGGTGCTTGCTGTTCTGCTCCACGCCTTATTGTCTCTGCCTTAGAGACTTTATGCCATGGTTTTAATTTGCATTCCCCAATGAATATATGATTAGCAATTGCATTTATAATTAGTAGTTTTGTCATTTAAAGTTCACCAGTTTTGCAGCCAATTATTGAAAAAAAAAAAAAAAGACTGTTTATTATTTTCAATATATTATTACTTTATTATGGCTCATTGCTTTAAAATACTTAGCTTAATCCTTTGCAGGTCCTTAAACACAAATATGGCAGCTATTAGCAACCTCTTCAGTCAGGCATAAAATTGTACCCACAGGCCTCATAAACAACAGAGTGTTTTGGAGAGATTAAATCAGTGTATACAGCTGCGAGGGAGGCCATTAGCAAATACATTCTCATTCTGCCTCAGAGTTATTTTGTTTTGCCACTGTGCTCTTGTCAAATCTATCAACTACCTGTGCTCTCCTCTCCATAAATAAGAGATGTCACCTCACCAGGTCCATCCATCAGGAACATTTCAGTCAACATACAATTACATCCTGTGCTCTCCTGCTAATATCCTAATTCCTATCATTTGTATTTCAAAGGGGACAAGCTGGATGGCAAAGAGTGGAGCCAGGCACAGGCCACAGTGATTGATCTCTGCAGCCAGGACAAGTGCTCAGCTCAACCAGCTTCGTGTGGTACAGACATGGAGCACCTTCTCAGAGCTGCACTTGGGAAAAATCTCCTTCAGGCCAAGTTGGGAGTGCTCCTCTTAGCCTGGCAATTCCTCCATCAGCCTGGAGCAGGATGGACACGGGATATGAAAAGCCCTGGCAGCCTGCTGAGAGCACAGCTGACACTTCAGTTTGTGCACCTTCAGACCAGGTGCATCCCAAACATCTCTCCAGCCTCCTTCCCTCTCAGGCAACCCCAAATATCCCTCCATCCTCCTTCCCTCCAACCCTCTGCAGCACAGTGAAAAAAGATACGCTGAAAGACAGACAAGCCAACAATGTCAGAGTTCAATTCTTGTTCTGCTCCAGCCATGCTTGGTGGAATTCTCCTCCCTTTCCCATCCACCAGATTATTTTCCCTGGATCTGTAATCCCTTTGAAATCATCAGGTGAGCCATTTTTCCATTATATTTCTGATTTAAGATTGCCAAGAGCTCCCTGCAGAGCCAACAGTAAGTGCACTATTTGCTGAAGGACAGAACAATCTCAAATGAGGAGGAACTTGCATGGGAAGTAAAAAAATATGACATAATTATCATGTAAATTATAGTGGCTGTTTTAAATCCCCTGCCAGTGAGACATGAGGTTATACCACATGTTTCTGAGGCAAAGAGAGAATTGCTTTCTTGCCTAGAGACAAGACAGCAGTATTAGAAGAACAACCACACACACAAAAAAATCCAACAAAGCAAATCCATGTCTTTGGTGCAATAAATATTGGCACTACTTTACTTTTCCCATGTAGCACTTTCTGTATTGATATGCACAATGTAAATTGTGAAAAATTAGGTAGAAAAAGCAAAGGAAAACTCTGAAAGATAAAAAGAAAATAAATTTCATATTCTCCTTTTTCCTGATTCAAGCCTAATTAGGCCACCTTGCCTCGTTGCTTTTCTCCTGTCTTCTCTGAAACAATGCCTTAAGTAAGAGAGGAAGTATATGCATATATATATTTATATATATGTATAATGTGATGCATTCTCTGAGCCTTCCCCTTCAGAAGAGCCTGAAGAGAATCAGACCAGTAGCTATCAAATGCCAGCCAACTCCCAAGGCTCAACATCTTTCCTTAGGTAGTTCAGGAGCCAGAGGGAAGATTCCAATTCTAATTTCTTACATTCAAAGCCACCTTTAAAGTCTGGAGTCCATACAGGACACAGAGCCTACAAAACATTGTTTTCCAGATCCTTTGGCCTGGAACTTGATCTTGTAATTCCAGAAATCTCTACTGAGGAATCTGGACCCAGGTTACTGCCCCAGTGTTCTCATACCATGGTTCCTACATTTGCACACAGCATGGATAAACTAGAGGAAAATGCACTTTTGCTTCAGATCAGCCTCTCCCAAAATATCTCCCAAAATGGCTCCTTCCACTTTTTAAGATGCCACCGCTCTGCTTAGAAAGTTTGTCTGCAGGAACTGAAAATCTATTCATCAGTATCTTCAGATGAGGACATTGCACTGCAATAAGGGAAGGGAGAAATCCCACTCCACAACCAAAAGTCAATTAACTTCATGCAATTTAAATGAACTTGGCATCAACAGTGTTTGGGCAGAGCCAGCCATGCTCCCCACCACAAACCACCAGGATTGTTGGCTGAGAAATGCACCCCAGCAAGGCCCTCCCAGGAAAACAGAATGATCTGGAAGGGAAAGACCTGGGACAATGTTTGTTTGAAACAGCAACAGCTCACCTCCTCAGAAATAAATGCAAAATTGCAAATCAAAGGGTATTTAGGTACATTCTGCTAATGGTTCTGCTTATATGAGCTCAGATGCTTCAGGCTGCAATGGGCAGAAACAAGTACCTGCTCTAAGACTGCATTTCCTGGTCGTGCACTGGCAGGTCACTTTGTCCTTTTTTTTTTGTAATTATTTTCCACAAGCTATTAATATTAAATATATTTTAGAAAGCTTGGGCAATGAGGTTGTACCTAAGACTTAAAATAAGTCTTTAAATCTACATGCTGGTCAGGTCTCCTCTGACCATGATATACAGGTTGGGCTGCAGGACGGAGGGGAGAATGAGGGAA
Source organism: Polioptila caerulea (assembly GCA_013397295.1). Lineage (NCBI taxonomy): Eukaryota > Metazoa > Chordata > Aves > Passeriformes > Certhiidae > Polioptila > Polioptila caerulea. The sequence goes on along the minus strand of VYXF01002805.1, from coordinate 960,042 downwards.
AAACACCAAAAGAGACACACAAAAAATATCCTTACTGATTTATGAATGCAACACTTGGAAAGTGTTGAGCATGCAAATCAAAGCTGCCTTGGAGCAGGTTCATTTTGTAGCACCCACATTTGTATGGCAGGTTAATCACACTGATGCTGACAAAGCAATGCCAGGGTAACTTTAATAAAGGTTTGGGGCTTCCTTTCTTTCTTTTTAAAGGTATAGTTCCAGCTCATTTGAGTCCCAAATTCAGGTTTCTGAACGTGAAGTTTAAAAGGTAAAGGAATGGTCATAAATAAATGGTCAAAACAAGAAAAAAAAAAAAAAAAAAGCTTTAGATGCATTTCTTTGCATTCATTGCAGCAGGGCATTACTAGATGAGAAATCAGAGAATTCAGTAATCATCCTTCAAGAGGAAATAGCATAAGGGTAAAAAACCATCTGGTAATGTCCTCTGGAATTAGTAATGCAAGATGGTGCAGAGAGGGTTAAGGATGTTTTCTACACTGGGGCTTCACATCTTCTTCTGTAACTTTCAGTGTTTTTGGAACAAGAGAGGTTTTGGTCAGAGTCTTCCCAGGGTCTCCTTGGTAGAATTTAATGACAAGTCTAGACCAGTAACTCACATTTTCTCTGCTGTCTCTCCACTTCTCACACAATTGTCTCGAGTTATACTGTGGCAAAATTGTGGCATCTTATCTAAGACTTCAAGAAAGGAAATGAGGTACAGGGGCACAGCACAAATGATTCACCAGTTCAGTGCAATGTACAATTGTAGATGTGGAGGGAAACTTCAGGTGACAGCAGATTAGTTACTACACCCACAGCCACCAACTCAAACAACTTGTTCATTGTAGTCTCACTGCTACATCTACTGCTGCATTTACCAAGTAAATTCACACAGCAGAAGTGAAATATTGAATCCAATGTGGTACTGAGGCTTCTATGCCTACACTATATATATACTTATATATATAAGTATATATGTTTCAGGCATTCACTTGGGATTAGATTTAATCTGCTCCCCTCAACCAAACATGCCCACCATCCCTGTGGTTCAGGATTTATCACTGTCCCAGAGCTTTTATCTCCATGAGGTGCTGGGACGTGTTGCCTGGGGCTGTTGGTGCACAGGAAAACAGAGCTGTGAATTGAATCAGCACACAATCGGGGGGGACAATGAGGGCACTGCCTTCACAGCCACACCACTGCTGGAATCACAACACAAACGGATGCCCTTGTATTACCCACACTTCAGCTGGCAAATGGATGGTGAATAAATTTGCTGGCTTTCCCTGAGTCGCTGGGATGGATGTTCTATTCCATTAATGCAGCCACCCCATCCATCCCTTCATGCTGGAGATACACAAAGTGTACAAATAAAAAGTGAAGCCCCTGCAAACTGCTAGAAATATGCCCTACGGATGGCATTATGTGACTTGGTATTGTAAACAGAACTTATGCTTTAAATGAGGGGAAAATTAAACTATTCAAGACATTCCTTGTTATTTGCTGTAAAGCCACAGGTTAGACAAACACAGATCTCTGTTGTAGCAGTTCTTTTTGCTCCAGTTGCTTTGTATCACACGTAAGAGGTTTTCCTTTTGAATCAGATTCTATAGAACATTCTTATATAGGCTACAGGCCTCGCCAGATTTCTTTTTAATAAAACCTATCTCTTTCAATTAACTTGATTGGATGTGTTAATGTTTTGGGACTTGATTAATAATCCTGGGAGATAATTCTGCAAAGGTCCAGAGGCACTAAAATGTCCATGCAAATGGGGAATGATGGAGGAATCGTGAATGCAATCTATAACACTCGGCACAGCAGCAAGCCCAGAGCTGCCACGCTGCTCAGCTGCAAAAAACAAACAACCCATATGCCACAAGTATAAACTATCTGGTAGCTCAATCTATCATCTCTCTCATGCAACTGAGCAAGAAACAGAATTAACAGTGTAATACCTTCCTGGAGGAGTGCTTTCATCCTTGGGCTTTAATTAGAGATTTATCTGAACTAGAGCTCTGAGTGTAAGCACGCTGAAATCCAGATACATAATCCTCAGCTTTTATCCAGCTCCCTAAATAACACTGGAGTTACCCAGCAGAGAATTTGCACCCCAAGTACAGCACAGGCTTTGGATTCCTCTCCTGTGCCACAAGACAGACCAAGCACCTGACTGAAACACCTGAAGCACTGGTGCCTTGTGTGAACCAGGGGCTGGGTGACAATTTCTGCATCTGCCCCTTGTCTCATTTGCAGAGCAGGGAAACTTTCACAAGAATGACTTTCAGAGGGTTATTTCCTCATCACTGTTCGCTCTGATGTGCTCCTGACAGCACACTCAGAGGATCCTCTGCTGACAGATGAGGTGAGGGGTGGAGGGTTGGCTGCCCTCTGCTCACACAATTCCCCAAAGCCATTGTAAGCTCCTCCCGTGCTCTGCAAACCAAGACATCGCTTCCAACTCCCCTAGGAAAGGGAGAGAAAGGAAAAATCCATGCCAGGACCAGTGCTGGGTCATTCCAGAGAGAATCTTCTTCCCTTTTCCAGTGATCTGTCACAAGTTCCCCTTCATTTCCCAGGTCTGGGGAGTGTAAGAGAGCCCAGTGGATGCAGATATGCTCAGCAGACCCTCAGCAGAGAGCCACGCTCCCATCTCCAGCTCCCTTTGCCAATCATGGTCATCATCTCGCACATAAAGTGATAAAATATTTACAGCTAGAAGGCCGCTAAATTTATTCCCCTGTGCACACATGCACGATTTGCACAGCAATTCCTTTCTGGCTTAAATTCTGCACACTAAACCTTAATTACTGCAGTCTGACAAAGTGAGAAATTGGACAGGAAATATGATTTTGAAAAGCATTGACATGACAGAGGTGACTAACAACCATTTTCAAAAGCAACTTTGGGCAATATCTTATCTAAAACAGCTCATGAATTGTTTTTACTTGAGCAGGGGCAGAAACCTCAAGGTGACCAGGAGGGCATCCCTCAGGTTTGGTGTGTGACTACAAGCAGTGCTACCAGCCCTCTTAAGAAATGCATCTCAGGTGAATTGTTAATCTGATGGCAAACTCCTCACCAAGACAGTACATGGAATATCTGGAAACTCAGAATGCAGTTTTCTGAAACCACAAAATCAAGAGACTTTTAAAAACCACGCTTTCAAAGGAAGAGTAAAGTTCAGTTAATTTATCTATCAGTTTTGGAAATAGTCATTATCCTCACTTATACTGACTTTGTAAACTCCTTATCTCTGATTTTAATTCACTTATTATTTAGACATACATACAAATTCTTATCAAACTTGCTGAAAAAAAGCCTTTCCCTCAGTTGGCTTCTTTCTTTCTAAAAATTTACTTTCCTTTTCAGTTATTGAAAATAATCCAGGCTTCAGCTTTTTGATCACCTGGTAACATTTTCAAAACTCCTACGTCTTTTTCTGTGGTTGGAAAAAAAATATTTCCTTTCCTACCAAGATCTTACAGTTTTCTATTTTGAAAACTTAAAAATGCAGATCTGCAGATAATTCAGCACAGGTTGTATTACAAGCAAGGCACAGATTATGGTCACAACTTCTTCACCACACTGATGCCAACTGTGGTGCCAAGGCCACAACTAAACCACGTCCCTCAGGGCCACATCCACACATTTTTTTTAATTCCAGACACTGTGATGAAGAGCACAGAATTAAAAACTTCTCCATGGATTTGACCATCAGAAAACGATGCCTCACACTCACTGGAAGTACTAATGCAAACGTATGGTTGGTTTTTAAATGAAGAGTGAGGTTATTACAGAAATATTAAAATTTCAGCCCAGGTCCAGATAAATGGCTAAAGATAATACATCATATTTTAATCTAACAAAGGCTTCATCCGTTATCCTGAAATTCAGAATTAGCTCAATGTTTTTCATCCAACTCACTTGTCCTGGATTGTAAAATAATGATGTAATTTGTAATAAATTACTAACACCGAGTTTCAGCAGTGACAAATTGTTTACTTAATTCAATAAAATAGTGTCACTTCTGTAAAGTGCATAATCTCAGAGAACTCAGCTGCCTGTGAATTGCAGGTTATGAAGAAAAACATTCATGTCAATCCAACATACAGAAGAAAGAAGATCTAAAGCAAGCTAACTGCATTCCCTCAGATCACTCTTTTGCACTTGAGTGTCGCTCTCAATTTAAGTTTTTTCAGGAAATCAGCCAGCCTGGAACAGGCAGGATCATTCTTGCTCACTGAGTCTAATCTGACATGACTAACAAAAGCAGACACGATATGTCATAGCAATGAATGACTCATCAGGCTGGGAAATTTTAAAAAATACCATTTTCTGAGATATAGTTCTTGACCTTTACACTGAACCCCAACCTACTGCACACAGGCCTTATAGAAACATCCCCGGGAGCAAGGCTCAATAAAACTTGCCAAAGGAAGGGAAAGTCTGGGGAAAAGGGATGGTATTCACCCACCTCTGGCAGTATTTTGTACAAGAGACAGTAAAAAATCGCAGCCTTTCTGTGTTTTTAGCCAGAAATTCCTCCTCTACAAATCCTTCCCTTCTGTCAGCTGTTTGGGGGCCCAGGAAAAGTGATTTATCTTAGTTACTCACTTTTTCCATCTCTGTAACGAGGACCAAGGCACTGGTCTGTGCTACACCATTGCTGTGACAATTCATTAATGTCTGTGCAGTGCTCTGGAGATGTGAGGGGTTATTGCTGGTATGTTCTGCACTAATTTTTATGTACCCAGTCAACCACTGTCCCCAAATCCCTGTGCTCTGCAGGGCCTAATTGGGCTAAAAGGAGAGAGTTATTGTAGCTTGCCCTGGTGTAGCCAGGGAAAAAGGAGACAATTGATTTTTACTTTTTCACACTGGTTTGGATTCTAGTGGTGATTAAAGCACCAGTCTTGCTATATATGTTTCCACATGAAATTGCTCTGAAACCAATGAGGCTCTTGATTTGTTTAACCAAATATTATAGGATGAAAAATTAGGACATAAGTCATCATCCAGATTCCCTGTTGTCGTAATTTACATTTGAATTTTCCTTCCACAGCTCGTATCTAGAAAATCAGCTTTTAAAATAACATTGAGAAAAATTTGGTAGGAATAAGAGGCAGAAAATTGAAATACAATATTGGAATAATAGGCAGCAAGTAGCCTACACATGACATTTTTAAAATTCATAGAATGATACTTTTCAGATGATTACAGTATTTCTTTGATTATGTGTATTTTCAAGCAATGAAATCCATTTTCATTTAGACCACTACCTGAAACCCAAAAACTCATGAAATCTGTTGTACAGAAATCTGCTCTGCTTTCCCCCACTGGGCCATGCAGCACACGTTGTTTTCCCTTGTGCTGTGAGGTAGTTGGGAGAAGAAGCTGCCAGACAGCTTGGAAGTCATATCTGAAGAGATGAGAGAAGACTGTTAAAAGATAGAAAGGAAATGAGGAAGGATCTGAATGCCAGAATGAATCCAGGATCCGCGCGTGTCAGGGAAAACAAAGATGAACGGGAGATCAGGGGAAGCAGCATTGAGCTCATCAAGAAAAGCAAGGCAGGAAACCAAAGCCTGGAAACAGGGAGATGAAAAAGGAGCAGTGACAGATCTGTGCTAAGTAAAAAATAGGAAGGAAAGAGGTAATAGTGCAAAGATTATTGGGAAACCTGAGGAAATCGATGATGAATTTTCTTCCATCATTTGCTTCCCGAACCTGTCTGAAACACCCAAGAAATTAGGTTTGCCCATCACAGGAAAATGGAACACTGAAAAGAAGGAACACGAGTAGCAGGAGTATGGAATGCAGGTACCACTGGAACATGGATGCTCACTCCAAGGATCCCTTGTTGTAACTGCACCACAGACTGACTCCTGAGGAAATGCAAACTCAGATCAAGTTGCCGTAGTCCAACACAAATCTTTGTATTTAAAAAACAGAGAGGGCTCAGCTCAACTTTTACTCAAATACTTTATTCATTAGGTCCATTCCTACACATGAGTCTGTACACAGATCATTTTCAGGCTAATGAGTTTTAAGCCAGCAAAAAAAAGCAAGAAGAAATTCTAATTCTATCCTTACATATTAAATCAGGTTCCAGTCTTTCCTTCAACAATTTGATTTTTAGGAAATGATAAGGAAAGCCTTTACAGTAAGAGTGCTTTTCAATAAATCATCATTAATTATACATGCACACTAACTGCATCAAACAAGTTTGGGCACACAATTAAGGAACTAATTACAGTGACTCTGCAATACCAGACTTAAATGGACTCACCTGCCCTCAGATTCACCTGATCATTTCGAGGGGGGGCTATTTAGTTGCACAATGGTTCCTTTGCTATTAAGCGCCAACTGTTGAAAAATTTTAACCAACTGCACTGCCATGCCTAATTAATCATGTAATTGCCATCATTATTGGGACACCTTTTTGATAAGCTAGCCTTTGCAATGCTTCAGTTGTAAGGAAGGCAGATGGGAGAGTGGAGAAGCAAGTGCTGCAGCCACGCACAATCAGGTGTGTGCTCAGCTTGCACGGTGAGGAGCAGCCCCGGCTCTGACGGCAGCCGCGAGGAAGGAAATGTTCCAGCAGCAATCCAGGGATGCCAAAGATCCCTCAGGATCTTCCCCCTCACAACGCACCAAACATTGAAACACACAAAAGGGCATCAAAGCACAAAGTCTGTTGCTGAGTCTTAGTGCACACACTTTGCCATTTCTATCGGTACAACCACAATTCCTCCCGGAGATTCGGAAAAACCTGGTACGGCCCCAGCACCAGTTTTACCCGAGTCAGATTCTGCCTGTGCCTTCCCAAACACCTTAAGCTGAGCAGAACAAAGCCCATTGTTCCAGCAGGAGCAGGTTTGGACAGGGATCAGTGTATGTGATAAGGGCCATCCAGATCCATATGTGATCTCAGCATGGTTATTCCCTGGACAGATAATCAATGCCTGTGGATAAACAGCATTTTCCTTGTATCTTCCTGAGTGCTACACATTCCTAAGCATGGACATGCACATATATGTGTAAAAAGGAATACACACACGGAAAACTAAACTTATCCAAACTTCCTCCACACTCAAACCTGTTTCAAAGATGAACAGGGGCCATTAACTCTTATTTCTTCCCCACCATTTCTCAGAGACTTTTTCAAATCTCCAACAAAGCTAAAACTGCAGAATTCAGGAGAAAGCAACATCTGTCTTGGTGGCACTTCCAATTGAACTTTGAAGCCTTGGGAATTTCAAATTAGGTTTGAAAACCATCACTGCTGGTTGGGAGGTTGTGATTACCCAAACACAACGCGAAAATTCTGACAAAGCTTTTCCACCTCTTGGTTGAAATCTGAGAGAATCTGAAAAGGCTGAAAATGTGGCTACTCCAGAAAAATAATAAAATAAAATTACAAACTTCTGCATTGTGCTTGAGTCAGGCAGAGGCTACAAACACCAGAGGATTTCTGATGTCACGTGCACAATTTCAGGAGCTGTGCGTCAAAATGAATGTCCTGTAGCAGCAAAGTCAACAATGGGATTTCTTGAGAAATGAGATCTTTACCAGCAAAGGCCACTCTACCCTTTTTTACTGCCTATTCAGAGCAACCTGTTCGTGTTTTCACCAGGCTCTGTATGAAAATTCCACTGAATATGCTGTGATTTGCATATGTGTGTATGGGAGGGGAAATATTTGTGTAAGATTCAAAGAGCAGCATCTCTCTAATATCTAAAGGGCTTTTTTCCCTCGCTGGCTGGCATCTGGGGCTCAGCTCTGCCTTACTCTGCAACAACTAAAACTATTTCCTACTGATACAGCAGTTTAACAGTTTGTTCTCCCTGATGCATGTGATAAATAGAGCAGCTTCAAACCTTTTAAAAATATTAAAGGTTTTATGGCTGGATGTGTGACAGACTTGATTAATCCTGTGCTGACAGCACAAGTCAACGTGTGCAGATATCTGCATTCAGGACCTTCAAAGTTGGAAGAGTTTTCTTTGATAAAGGTAAAGAAGCTTTGTAAAATATGGCTTGTGACATGCAGCACTGGGAGAGAATTTTAATGCGGCTGTAGACATTATAGTTCACTAGAAAATAAAAAAACCAAAATGTTCGGTGACTGAAAATGCTGTGGTTTTTTCCTTTTTTTTTTTTTTTTCTGTCTGGAAAAGGACATGGACTAGCTGGAAGGCCATGAAAATGATCAGTGCTGGAGATCCTCTGCTCTGGAGCCAGGCTGGGAGAGGTGGGGATTTTCAGGCTTGAGAGGAGAAGGCTCTGGGGAGACCTCAGAGCCCCTTCCAGGGCAAAGAAGCTCCAAGAGAGCTGGACAGAGACTTTGGACAAGGAATGGAGCGACAGGAAAAGGGGGAATGGCTTCAAGCTGACAGAGGGCAGAGTTAGATGGGATATTGGGAAGAAATTCTTCCCTGTGAGGGTGGGGAGGCCCTGGCATAGGATACCCAGAGAAGCTGTGGCTGTCCCATCCCTGGAAGTGTCCAAGGCCAAGCTGAATGAGCTTTGGAGCAACTTGGGACAGTTGAAGGTGTCCCTGCTCGTGATACAGGTGTGACTGGATGGCTTTTAAGGTCCCTTCCAACCTTGTGATTCTGTAATTCTAAGCAAAAGAAACTAGAGGATGAGAAAGAATGACCCAAAACAGAGCTCCCCACACATAACTTAATGGGTACCATTACATTACAACGGGTACATAATTTTTCATCTAAAATTTAATAATTTTACAATGACAAAAAAAATCAAAAATTAAATTGGTCTCTAGGGCTCTCAGAAGTCTCTAACTGAGTTAAACCATACCTGTCCCACCCTGCTGTTGGCAGATGAAAGGGAACACTCCCTTTTGGAGCACAGCAGTGGCTTTTAACTTCCTTGGACTAATACAAACCCTGAAGGCAGGAGGATACTCAGGATTTATTTCACACCTAATTTACCTCAAAAGTATTTCACCCTTATTTTGGTATCTGTATTGTGTCTTTGTGCTGGATTGCTAAAACACCAACAAACCGGTCTATGGGTTTAAATTCAGAATTAAAAAATAACAATATTTAGTGGGAGAGAGCTGCCTTGGAGAGACCATGGGGCAGGCTGCTCTCTTCCAGGTCCAGCTTGATTATGATGACAAATGGCAGAGGAAACCTTCTTGTTCACCCAAACAAAGATTAGCCACTATCGTTTTCAAGTTTCCATAGCAATGCGATAGTCCAGTATAAGCAGAGCTCCAGGGAATATGGAGAAACAATACAATTCAATTATCTCCATCATTTCAAATGCCTGATTGGGGTGGGGGGAGCCTTAGGAAGCCAGCCCACTTCCAAGGGAAGGAAAATAATCTCTTTATCTTGGGTTTTTTAATTCTGTCGGGGATGGCCTAAATTAGGGAGTGACAACTTGCAAAGCAGGGACATATTCTCTTCTTAAATCAGGTCTGGAAATGCCGTGAGATGAACTCTGATAATGCAGCCTGCAAGCCCTGGGAGCCAGAGCTGTGCAAAATTGTTTAATATGGTCAAATCCTTTAATCCTCATATCTGCTGATGCAGAAAACAGAATATTTCTACCATTTATTACCAGAAACATTATTTTCAAACTCCATAAATGTTGCCTGAAGATCTTATGCAGTGGAGAGAGCAGAGGCCTGCATTTTCCTCACTGGACAATTTTGATTCTAATTTATTTAGGCACAAAGCAATACACATAAATGAACAGCCGCTGATTTTTCTTCATCCCCTCCAACGATTTATTTCAAGAAGAACTTTATGCCTTTTCACCTTATTCTTTACTATCTGTAAAGTTCAGGAACTTGAATGCCCTGAAAAACTTAGGAATTGATCACACTTGTAATGAAAAAGGATCTCTTTCTCTCTCCTGTAATACAGGAAAATAAAATATCGTTAACTCTGCAGGGCAATGTACTGAAGATGGATCAATCCCTCTCTTTTCCTACCATCCCATAACGCAGGAGCAAAGGGGTCAGTCAATAATTGCCAGTAAATTTGGAACGAATAAAAGGAAATACTTGTTCACACAACCAGCCTGAGGAATTTCCCATCACGAAAGGCCATCAAGTCAAACACTCCAGCTGGATTTTAAAGCGGCAAGAGGAATTTTGTAAGCAGTGATTCCCCAGCCAAGAGGCTGGGATGGAAGGCACAGCACCCAGGGGAGATAAGAGAGCAATAAGGTAATGATGATTACGTTTCATGCTCCAAAGCACGAGACAACAGGAGTCGGGCTGGATGGCCACAGCCCGCGCCGCGCTCGTTGCCAGATGAGTTAGCGGCAGCTGCAGGTTCCACACAGAGAGCTCAGCTTGGGCCCAGGAATCACTGCTGGCAAGGACATGCCCTAACCAGGGGATGACCCTCACAGGAATGGGATAAAAGCTCCCGTTTTCCCAGCACAGAGTGTGGTGGGATGCTCTGGCGCTCACGGCGCTGTGAGGACTTTGGGGAGAGGGGGATGGAGAAGTTCTGCCTCAGACTCCCAGCCCAGGGCAGCCAGGCTGTCTCCCCTCCGTGGGCTGCTCCATGGGGCACATCCTGCACTCCTGCTGCTCCTGAGCTGTCTCCCAGCACTGGGTACAGGTCATAGACAGCATCAGTGGGCACAGGTAACAAACCCCACTCTGTGCAGCTTGTCATGGTAATGCCTAAAATTTTAGCTTCAATATTTTACATATTAGTATATAACTCTGAACTTCATATAAAGCGTTGGCAAGTTCTCCTCACAGTTTAGTTAGACAAAACAATCCTTATAAATCCAAAACTTATAAAAGTGTGAAAACTCATGACTCGGAGTCCATCTTGGGTGGAGCCACAGCCAGGTTCTTGTACTGCCCAAGGTGTATCCTTGGAAGGCTTTTTTAACAAGTATTTACTTTATTCCTTCAACACTGTCTAGCCTCTGTTCAAGGTAGCCTCTTTAGGCATCAATAGACCACTGTTCCAATTGTTTGAGCAAGAGGAACCCAAGAGTCTTGCATGAGCCTTGCAGAGATGTGGCTCTGGGGCTGGTCCATGGGCCAACCTGCCACATGGACAGGCCCATCTCTGCTCCACTGTGATAACACTGCCATTTAATCCAGCCTGGAACATTTTTTTTTGCCTGGAAAAACTCCCCTCTCAACTGGAAGGCAACAAGTCCCTCCGTCAGAGACGTGTGGGGTGATCCGTGCGGGTGATCAAACAAAATGCCCACAAAAACTGTTTATTTGCTGTCAGCCAGCTCTGTATCAGAGGCAGCCCGGCCTATTCACCAGGCACTCAGCATCATCTGCTTCAGAGACCAGAGCTGAGATATCGGCGTGCAGGAAGAGGGACATAATTTGTCCAGATGCAGCGAGGAACCCAATGACTAATTCATGAAAGTGCGATTGATTTTGATGAATCAATGCATTACAGGATCCAGGGGAGGAGGGGGAGGCACTGGGCATTTTACAGGCTCAACGACAGGATCACACTTTGATCTGAGAAACAAAGACAACCTTCTTCTGTATCAGAAGGAAAGCCCTGAGTTGTTTTTTTCAGCCAAGAAATGTGGCTTCACTCTTTTAAGAGACAAACATTCCCTGTCCGTACATTTTCCAAGGTGCAGATGCTGTGAATCTCTCTTGGGTAACCTCATTTATATCAGCTAAAACGCCCAAATTTTAAGAATTACTACTCCCAACTGGGGTCAAAACCAGTTCTGATGGGAAAAAAAATACATGCAAATCAGAAAAAATAATGTTTCTGGTTAGCATATTCCTATCCGTGAATTGTTAGGTTTTAAAACAACGTCTTTCAGAAGGAAGCACCTGTAAAGAAGAAATATAGATTTATATTTTAATGGGGAAAAGAAAAACCCAAACCATTTTTTACAGCCAGAAGAGATAAATGAGAAATGCCCCCATTTAAGTTAAAAGGAACAAGAAAATCTTTGCTTTCCCCGTACTTTTATTACTGGTAAGTGGGAAAGCAAATCCATTACTATTCTCACATTTCAATCGCTCATTGTCTATCAAATTTCATAACATCCACTTCCCTGAGAGCTGTTCTCTCTCTCTTTTTGCAGATCATGAGCAAAACTGAGATGCTGCCTGGTTAAGGCTAATTCAAAACCCATTCTCTACTGGGATACAAATGCATCTCTGTGTATATTAGGATAGGGAAGGTTTATGGTAGGTGACTGACTCCAAGGCTGATTTAACATTTGCCATCAAGCAGAAATGCACATTCACAAATACACCAAGACGAGCAAATTGCTCCCTGATTTCTATTCCCCAGGTGCCAGCCTGCAAGGAAACCTATTTAGATTTATTCCTCATATTGATATACAAAGCAGTAGTAACCAAACTCTGATTCTCTGCACTTTACTTCCCATTGAGCCAACCATAGGGGAAATCATTAGCTTTGACCTCTTGGAGGAAAAGAGAGGAGAGGTGGATTTATCAAAAAGGAGATTTTACTCCAAGTCTAGGCTCTTTAGGCCTCTGAATGGATTTTCCTGACCCGACAAGTATCTGTGGCATTTAAAAAGAGCTCACCTCCATTGAAGGTGGGAGCAAGAGTTCACACAGGCTCGTGAGCATCTTCTCCTCTGGCCAAAGACAACGCGGTCAAGGAAGAAAATCAATCTCTGCTCTAAAGCATAATCATGGTTTCCACTAAGACTGATGGCTGAGCAATTGAGTGCATGCATTTCCAAACCTGCCCTTTGATATCTCCTGCTTATTTAACCTGGAAATTTGAAGAGAAGAAGTCAGAGAGGACCTGCACGCAATAAAAAGAAATAATTATATTGTCATTCCTAAGCACACTGAAACCTTGCAGAAGGGTAAGGGACACACATGGGTCAGAAACCAAATTGGGAAATTTCTGTTTCTGAAGAACAGTGCTCCAGGAGAGGCTCAGAAATGAATACCCTATGTGTTACTCCCGCCCTTTCAGGGTCACCTCTTATTTCTTTTTTAATAAAATAAACATTACCAAGATTAAAGATGTTCCTCAGGCTCCCAGGTAAGTTGGTCCCCCTGAGGAGGTGGTCTGAATGGCTCTGAAAATGAAACTTCAAATTAAATGCCGAGATCATTCCTCTCCTAGCAGTGCTTCTCACTCTGATGGGTTCAGTGGTGGCTCTTTTCCTCCCCACCTCTATCAGTGAGGACCAGGGGACTCCCCAAAGAACCTTTGGAGGTAGAGCCTGTCCTTGTGTCCAGCACTTGCCCTTCCCTTGCGTGCCAGCAGCACCCAGGATTTGAGGACACCCTGGAGGCTGGGAGCTCTCTGATGTTTCAAGTTCCTACTTGACCTTTTACAATTCTCACACATCCTGTGAACTGACAGATGTCTGGTGGCTGCAGTCACTGATCTGCAAAGCAAAGCGTCCAAAGGATTTTGCTCTAATTAAAAAAAAAGCCTAAAATCCATGAATAAACCACCTGAAAATGGAGCAGATGGAGCAAGGTTCTACTGTGCCTGGCAGCCAAGGCACCTGAATCCAGAGGGGAAATGGGAAACAGAATGTTGGAGGGGATAGCTGGTTCTGCCCCATGGCAGGACTGAAGGTCTGAGTGAACAACCCCACCAGTGTGACCACCCAGAGCTGCAGCAGGAACAGCAGTGGGAGAAAACAGAAGGATGCTGAAAGGAGAAGAGGAAGAGCCTGTGGGAGGAAGTAAGAGAACTGAACGAGAAAATTAGGAACAAAATCACCAGAAAGAGCATTATCAATGGGAATGGTGTGACCCAGCAGAGCTCCCAAGGGAGCCACTCATTGCCACTGCAGTCACCCTGCTTCCTGGAAATGCCTTTCCAGTACCTTCCATTCCCACTCTCATTTATTTATCCACCTAAATCCACCTCCCACCTCTGCCCAGGACCAACTTTCTCTGCTTTCCCTCCCATATCTCTCTCCTGCACTGCCTGCCCTGCCTTCCCTGCACCATTGTTCCAGGCAACTGAAAGGAAGGAGTTGTCAGCCCTCCACAAGGGAAGAGCAGGAACAGGTACCAAGTGACAGACAAGATGCACAAACACAACTCACTGCTGTGAAAGCAATTAATGGCACTCCTGAACCATTTTTCTCAGTAAGAGACATTCAAATTCAGCCAATCTGTCACAACCCTCCATTTGTCATTGTCATTTTTACCATTGTCATGTTATTTGCCATTGCAGACAAGAGCGAGTCACAGGAACAACTGAAATAAGCATAAATTGATAAAATAAATTAGCTCAGAAATTTGTATACACAGATATTAAGTAAAAAGCAAAATGATGTCAAGGTTGAAAGAATTAGGAATTGAATTTTAACCAGCCCACATGTTTATGGCTGATTTCCTGATGAATATTTTATTTTTAATAACCTTCCTATCACATTCACTAAAAGGTCTTACCAAGGATGGATCAGTAAACAAATCTGAGGGGGAAAAAAGGCTGCTCTGAAACATAAAACACTTTCAAAGCTCCAAGTCCCTTGAGAGTAAGAGTCAAAAGGAATAAAGACAACTCTTAGCATGAAAAGGAAAGACATGGTGTGACTAAATAAAAGGGCCATATTTGATAGGTACAAATTGGATATGTTCCCTGCTTCATTCCTGCTGCTTAAAAATGTCAAGTCCATATGCAGATTTGCCAGGATAAACACCTCTTACTCATGGGCAGGGGCTCAGACTTGGGCTTAACTCTGAAACCAAAACCTTTTCAGGTTTTTCTTTCAGTCCTTTCAAGCTGAGCTAACACACACCAGAGTTTGGGATACACCACGGAGCACATTGCATCCCATGCCAAACACCATTCCCACTGCCACAGGATGCAATGTTCTGCTCCTTAGGAAGTCTCTCCACATACATTTATTTCATCAAAAGATAATCTCCATTTTCACCTTCAGAAAGGGTAGGTAATTATAAATGCATTCTTTTTACTCAAATATTTTAAGCAAGTAATTGTTGCCCATGGGAGAGAGTTTAATTATTTCTGATGAACAGCCAAGACACGGAATCAGGAGAACATGACAGGAAGAGTGTGGAAAATGTGTTCCAGTGCTTAATTGTGCAGCTATCTTGCCTTTTCATCCTGAAAAAACAGGCATTGATTTTTTTCCCCCCCTCCCAATTGATTTCACACAATCTTCAGTTTAGTAGTACAAAGCACATCCAGCTGCAAATGATGCCCTGGGCCAGGGCATCTGAGATTTCCCACCAGGAATGGGCTGATCCATGCAGCTCTCTGGGTAGCTCAGCACAAGGACAGCTTGGGATGGCCTGTGTGACACTGGCTGGGACAGAGAGGCCACTTCTTGTCCTCTGCCACAGCGTGCTCAGCTGACTGCAAATGTGAGAAAAACAGCCACAGAATTATGGAACAGAACCACAGAATGGCCTGGGTGGGAAAGGACCTGGAAGATCACCTTGTTCCAACCCCCTGCCATGGCAGGGACACCTTCCACTATCCCAGGTTGTTCCCAGCCCCATCCAGCCTGGCCTTGGATACATCCAGGGGCAGCCACAGCTTCTCAGGGCAGCTTGTGCCAGGGCCTCCACTGCCCTCACAGGGAAAAATGTTTTCCTAATCCCCAAGACAAGCCTACTTTCTTTCAGTTTGAAGCCATTCCCCCTTCTCCTGTCACTCCAGGCCCTTGTAAGTCATTTCTCCACCTTTCTTGCTGGCTCCCTTCAGAATGGGAGGCTGCAATTCGAAAAAGCCTTTTCTTCTCCAGGCCATAAATTCTAACACCTTATGGCTTTCACTAAATAGGAATAATGAGACAACTACACATTCAGGAGACAGAAGCTGCTTTGCCACAGCAAGCCCATCCATAAGCAGACAGGTTCAGACATTCTGGAGGATGCACAAACTCCCCAGCTCATATGAAATATCTTGTCCATAATAGACTGATCCTTCTGATTTTATGTCAGCTGAGGTTTGCCATGTGACCTGGAGCATGTGGGTTTATAGTGCTTTTAAAAGAATTAACTATTACTGCCACTCATAAACATTTCCTTTGGTTTCCTGCTCAGTAGCACACACGTACAAAACCATCTTATTTATGGAGAAAGGCACTGGAAAAACTTCCATTCATGTTCTTTAATTTAAAAAGTATTTTGCATCAGTTGCTCTGGTAAGTGATTCATATGCAACAAAGAATTCCCTAATGCATCTGCTGGATAAAGCTTTCTCACACACTGAACACTTGAACCTAATCATGATGCATCCTGTAAGGGCTGTTCCTGCATTCACACACTAATGGTGCCTATGGAGAGGGCTGCAGGTCTGGAAATGGCAGGACAAAGCCAGCCCCTGTGAATGGGTACACGAGACTGGATTATGTCAAGTGAACGTAGTAGCAGGTTGGACTTGAAAAGAAAAAAGATCAAACAAGGAGCTACAGAAAATGCATCTCAGCACTCTGCATTCCAGGGCCGGGAAACTGCGCCTGCCTCGTGCAAATTCCCCCCAGCAGCCATGGAAATAATGCTGAGGAAGCAAATGCCACATATCCTCCTGTGAGTTCCCACTGTCCTCTTCCCAAGACATATTCCAGAATGTTCTCTCTTACTAGAGCCATCGCTGCTCCCTTCCATCAGGTTTTGAATCTCCTTTTCCTGCTCTGTAAGAAAAGAGTGAAAATGGGAGAAATGACAGAGAGCTGATGGAGGAAGTCCCACTGGAATGCACCCTATGATGGATGCTGTTCCTTGGGGACAGCCCGAGGTGCAGGTCCCAGAGGAGCACGATGGATGTGTGAGTTGGAAGAGGCAGCAGTGCTTTCCTGGTGCCCCCCAGGAAAGAGTGGCAGCAGCAGAATGAGGCAGGAGTTCCTGCAAGGGGAAATGTGGGACCAGCCTCAGCCCTGCCTCCCACCAGCATGAGCTCTTCCTGTAAATACAACAGGAATTCAAGGCTTTCCTTGGTATGGGAAAACGTCCTAGATGTGGTGGAGACCAGCACAGAAAAAGAACAAACAAAACCTGCAAAGTTGTGACAAGCCTGGGTCACTGAAAAATGCCTCAAATTGCTTGGAAATTACTGCATGCTACACATCCTGCCTTAAAAAGCCACTCAAACTCAAGGAAAACTCCAAGGAAGGGACAGGAGTAATGTTAGGAGACCTAAAGAGCAATTTGCAGATCATGAATTATGAAGAGTGAACAATTCATCAGCACTTACAGACTAAAGCAGACCTGTGTTGTTTGCCAAATGGAGGGAAATACTAAATGCAATTTCAAAAAGTCTAAATTCTCATAAAGTCTAAGTTGCAGGCATTAGACTGAAACCAGTAAGGGCAGTTTACATAAGAATTTGATTGGAATTCTAGAATCCTAGAATTGTAGAATCAATCATAGAATCCCAGAATCCCGGAATGGCCTGGGTTGGGAGGCACCTCAAAGCTCAGCTCATTCCACCCCCTGCCACGGGCAGGGACACCTTCCACTGTCCCAGGCTGCTCCAACCTGGCCTTGGACACTTCCAGGGATCCAGGGGCAGCCACAACTTCTCTGGGCACCCTGTGCCAGGGCCTTCCCACCTACATAGTGGAGATTTTTTTCCCAATGCTTAATCCAAACCTAATCTCTTTGAGTCTGAAGCCATTCCCCCTTGTTCTGTCACTCCAGACTTGTAAAAAAGGTCCCTCTCCATCCTTCTTGTAGGCTCCCTTCAGGTACTAGAAGGGTAAACTTATCCTTAAGGAAAATATTGGTAACCTTACATTACAGCAACTCTCCAAGGACAATTATCTACCTTCCCAGAGAAAGCACTGGTTGAATTTTTTAATCTTGACTCCTGTGGTTAAAAAACCAACAGTGGGATTCACTGCTGCTGGTTTGTTGGTGTTCTTATCAGAGATGACAGCTGAATTGTAAGCTCTCTCCCTGCTCACACGTTGTTCCACTTAATGAAGTACCTGGATAAACACAATTTGCTGCTGAGCAGAGCTGGGGAGCACAGAGCAGGGGGAGCTGGTGTCTCTCCATCCCATGTGCTCCTCACCAGCCCCACCAGCTCCTCGGCACAGAACCAAAGCAGCTCGCTCAGTTCTCTCTCACCAGCCATCTGCAACTAAAAACAACATTTTGGGGGCTTTGATGGTCACTCTGAACTAACAATTGCCCAGGACTGTTATATCCATTTATCTCTACTGCTTCCAGAAAAACTGCTCTCCAGCCTTCCCAACATAAGCCTAATTTAATGAGGCACCTGTTTCACAGGAATCTCTGCACCCTCTGCAATCACACAAAGAGGGTTTGCAAGCTGACTGAAATAACCCCAGAATATTGTTACTCTGCATTTGATCTCATTTTTAAAAAAAAAAAAAATTTAGAGTTTTTTTTCCTATTGTTGCTTGTAGGGTTTTTTCCCTTATTCCCAAATCCTTCAGATGTCACATCACAGTGCTCATCAGCTGGGAAGCCCCTCAGAAAGTGCAGATCATGTACGAATAAACTCTCATGAAGAGAAAAATTCACTCACAAGAGCTGGAAACTGCATGTACCAAGCATCAGTTTTTGCTCTTGTTCCTCTTCCTTTCCATCTCTGTTGTCATCTGTGTTTACAGATTTTTGATTTACCTCCCAGTCTGCATTTAGTGTGGCTTTATGGCATAACAAATCCAGGCTAAAACTACTTGTTTCTTGACTTTAGAGATACAGGTAAAACACCAGTATATCACTTCAACCATCCACCTGCCAATAGAAGAGTATTTTTCACAGTGTATATTTTACCACTTCCTCCCATCTGACTATCCAATGTCCTGGGAGATGTGAGTCACGCTGCCATGTCCTCTTTGCTATGATGAAATGCTGTCAAATACACCACAAATTTATATTTATTTTTCATGTTTTCGTATTTCATTGCCAACTTACATCTAAATTGTCCCTTCTATTGCTCTCTCAGTCTGTTCTTGCAGCGCCAGCTGTGCTCCCACTCAGCTCTGCTGAGCTCCAGGAACACCTGCATTTGTATTTTCAAGGTGGAGGCAGTTTGTTATCTTTTCGCCCACGTTCCTTCTTTCCCTCTCCTTTATTATCTGCAGATCTTCTCGAACCGAGATCATTAATTTGCACACTTACAACTCTCTCTCCCAGCTCATTAATGAAGAGGTTAACTAAAACTGGACCTAAAACCTTTCCCAGAAAACCCCATTAGGTGCCTCTCCTGCCTGCAATCCTTGGCTATCCATCATTCAGCTTCTGCTGCGCGGTCTCCTGGCTGTGCTTCACACTGCAGCCCTCGCTAAACTAATTTGTCAAATAGATTTCTTGAAATGCGATACCAAATGCTTTGGAAAAATCCAAATTTATGACATTAATTACATTACCTGCTGCCAAAAGAGGCAGTGATTCTGTTTGAAGGCACAGAACACTTCCTTAGCGGGATTTACTCTTTGCAAACTTGCATTCCTTGCTGCACTCGGTTTCATTAGCCTTCTAACACCACTGATTTTAGCTCCATTTATTTCACTGATGATAGAAGATACTTTTCAAATGGAACTGCCAGAATCACTTTACATACTGTTTTCAAACTGATAGTCTATTAGCTTTCCACCAGGTAACCCATGATTCCTCCAATTTTATCAGCTCCCCTTTGCTGTAATTCGCCCGTTTTGTTTACCCAGGGACTGCTAATTAAATCCCTGCAGGTGAAGTTCATTCCTCTGCAGAAGACCAACATCAGTGTGTCTATCTTTAAAGTTTTCTTTCAAATGGCAGAAAAGGATTTCTTTCTACATTAAAGAAGAAATAAAAGGGAAAAAAAAAAAGAGTCAGTGGAGGGTGTGTGGCTGCCACAGGCACATCCTGCTGCCCGTAGACCCAGCTCAAGGGTGCTGTCTTACATTCTTCTGCTGAAAATCCCACTTAATGCCAACTTGGACATATTGTCACACTTTTGGCACCCTCCTTGACACTCTCCATCACTTCAGCCATACAGACATCCCATGGCTTGCCCCGGCTCCTGCTTCAGAAGGTGCTAATTAGATCAAGGCTTGTAACATTTGCACCTCTAAATGTTAGACAAGCCCATCAGCTCTTCCACTGAGTCACCAGTTTAACTCCTCGGGCCCTGGAACTCCACAGCATCTGGCTTTCCTCAGCTGCAAAGATCCGGAGGCTCTCGCTGTGCTCCTCCCCACCCTTCACCACTTACACCCACATTTGTTACCTCCAGGCATCCTGGGATATTTTTGGATGCCAGAGGTAACACCCATAACACTCCCTCACAACTACCGGGCAAAATACAGCCCCATCAAAACCAAATGACAATCAATACTAATTCCCTAGAGCCAGACACTAATCTTTCTTTTCACTATAGAAATGTTCAGAAAGTTTTTTAGCACCGTAGCCATTTGAATTCCTATTAAATAGACCCTTCTTGTAATTTGTTATAGCCCTGCCCTCCACCTTGAACTTCCTTCTCCTTTATAGATTATTTCTAAGGAAGTTTCTTTTTCTTCTTTTTTTTGCTGACTCCAACTCCAGCTTATCTTTGTTCTTTTGCATTTAACACAGCTTTGTATTCCTCTTTCTCTACTCTGGACTTTCAACATACACTTTTAGCCTCAGTTTAAGAAAAGTCCCTTTTTGAGGCACAGCGTCGCTGATTGTTCATAAATCCCTTCCAGCCATCCCACTTTACCTCCTAAAACTTTTCCAATTCTCCAAAATACAGTTTCCTGAAACCTTTGTATTGCAGCTGTCTGTGAACTAATACATTGCTTCTTTTATCCTGGGTTTTCATCTTCGGCTCCGTTGTGCTGGGAGTGTTTGTGGCTGAGCAAAACCATCTTGTACAATTTCCCAGATGGAGCTACAAAGGCTTGGAACAGGACTGAGACACAGCCCAGCCTGGGGTCATTATTAACCTGTTAGCTTACGACCCATCCACCTTCTCCTTCCTCTGAGCTCATCCCACTTTTGGGTGGAGAGCTGGGATGAGGCACATGGCAGCTCAAGCTCTGTTTCATGCAGTGTGGAAAACCCCAACAAACCCTTTAGGAGCCTGTAATGGAACTGAAGGTAAACACATCTAATACAAATTTAAAAGAATTGAGTGGGATTGTGAAATCATGGGCAAAGTAGGAGCACAAAGGACAAAATGACAGAAGTACCTGGCAGAAGCATCAAGGATTTGTATTAGCAGCTTTCCTAAGCAGCAAACAAAATGAGAGATTTTCTTTTGTTCTTACTAGCAATTTTTGTTTGGCCTAAACCAGCATGTAATTTGAGATCTTTTGTGTTGTGCAATGAAGAAAATGAATGAAGAAAAGGCCACAAAATGAAAGGATGGTTATGTACATCATAACAGCTAATGACTCGCACATACTTCAGGGATATGGAAGCTGTGAGGAGATTACATTATTTTCTGAGTGTAAGAGATGATGGTCATTTAAAGCCATGTATATTCTCCAGCTGTTTATTGTCTTGTTAGCTGCCATTCCAACAGCAGAGGAATAATTCCTGGATCCTTTTAGTGGGCAGCTTAGATTTATAAGCCTCATACAAATTTTGGCATTATTTGGAATAAACTCACAGCCCATCCTCATGATTCCCTGCAGTGCTTTACATCCCTGGCAATGCCTGATGCTCATGTTCTGCCCTCCTTGCACAAGCATGCGATCCCAGATTCTCAGTGCTTCAGAATCCACAACATCTGCTTGAGCAAGGTCGCCCCTCTCTGTGATGATGTGTTAACACAGACTTAACTTCGCACAAATTCACGGGCATGGTTTTTGATTCCACAAACACTTAACAAAGGCAGTTTAACCAACATGGATTTATTGCTCTGGAAGGGCAAGCTACATCCCTCTGAGTCCTGGGCACCTTCCTGCCCTCCAGCAATCCCTGCTGCTAATTAGCACCGAGGCTCCCTGGGATGCTGAGGATGCGATCGATGCCCTGTTCCTCCAGCCAGCAGCACTGCTGAGCAAAGCTGTGCTTCAGCACAGAACTCCTCTCCTCTGCAGCCAGGCACAGCTCAGCAGGTGACAGCTGAGGTCCCACACAGACCTTCTCCCAAGCTGTCACCTGGACCAGGACTTCCAGGTACTTTGACAGCAGCAAATGCTCTGATGGGGACTGCTGGGCTGACCACATTTATCATTAGGGCTGGAAAACACTTCCCAGCTCCTTGAGAACTGTTCCCCCAGCATAGCAAGCCACATCTCTAAGTGCCACATTTACCTGTCTTTTAAATCCCTCCAGGGATGGGGACTCCTGCAATGCCTGACAGTCCCTTTGGTGAAGAAATTTCCCCAAATATCCAATCGAAACCATCCCAACGCAACTTGGGGCATTTTCCTCTTGTCCTGTCACTTGTTAACTGGGAGAAGAGCCTAATCCCCACCATTTACCTACCTCACAGCTAAATGTAAGGACTAAACTGTGAGAAAAAGTCACAGCCCCACCAAATTTTGGGTGCAGACACCGTTTGCAGATTAATTCCTTCGAGGGACCAGGAGCTGGAGCTATTTCCCAGCGCAGGGGAAGCAGGGGCTACCTGGCAGAGTAGGTAAGCAATCTCTTCTGTGGCATACAGGGAGGCTGGCATGGTTTCAATCCTTCTCCCAGTCATGCTTTGGACAACAGAATGAACTCGAGCAGTTCAGAAAAATCTGTATTTTCACGAGTGACTTGTTCTCCTGGGCTGTAAACCCTGACACACAGGCACGGAGGGAGGAGGTGGGACCCCACTCACCTCGTGCACTGCATTCCTGGGGCTTCCTCAGGCTGGGCTGCTTCCTAGATAAAAATTGAATTACTAATAACATTCAAAAGAAAAAGGATTTAGCTGGAAAATAAATAACCTTTTACCCTTAATTTGTTCTTCAATTTCACACTCCTCCTGCGCTCATCCGGACGTCCCTCCATAAATAATAAACTCACAGTGCCACAACAATCTGCATATTCTCTCCCCGACCAGAGGCTGAGTGCTCTGAAGAATCTCAATTTTTTCCCCAGCAATCACTCTGAAAAGTGATTTTATCCTTCTCTTCCCTCTTAACCCCTCCCAACACAACCAGAATGGGAGCAGTTTTCTCCCTTTTGTTTTGACTTATTTCAACAAAGTCTTCTCTCGGGAAAATCTGTTGAGATTATAGAGAGCTACGGGGTTTTGCTGTTCATCAATAATTTCAGTTTGGTTTTAGAGCTTTCTAGCCTCCTCCTTAGACTCCATGACAAAAAGATATAAAGCACAACCAAGTTTTTTCAGTAAATTCTTTTTATGTACTATTAAAAAAAAAGAACATCCAAGAACTATGGATTCTTTTGGCTCACCATCTACACCAAGGACATTTTTTCACATCTCTTATTTCTCTTTCAGGAGGCTGATAATATCTCTGAAAGGAGCATAGAATACCTCTAAATATGTAAAACATATTTAGAGTCTGGCTCCTTCTGAAGGACAAAAGAGAAATATCTATGATGACTCACTGATTTACATTGTTTTGTGGGGTGTTCAGATGATACAGAGATTAATTCATTCAGATGTGCATATTAAATTAATAGAAGACTGTTAATTACCTTAGGAATAGGGACTTTAATATCTTCTCTACTTTATTTTCATTCTGTGATTGCTCAAACGCATTTGTGAAAAGAAAACGCTGCCTAACAAGGCACCAAAACAAAAAGGTTAAATTGAGATTAAAAAAAGCAGTGGGAGAAATTGCTCTTTCTTGCAGTAGTTGTCTACTGGGTAATAAATGCTGCAGAATTTATGCCATTTTGAAAAAAAAAAATACTGCAGAAAACAAAATATTGCAGGTTTAAGTATCTTAATTATAAAAATTTCATATTCAATGAACTCTCGCCAAAATAAACTGTGCACATTATCTAAAAAGCAAATGTTAATTAAAACTGCATCTTGATAGCCTTCCTGGCTCACAAGGCATCCAGCACATGGGAGATTAAAGAAGGTGCCTCAGCTGCAATCAGTCCTCCAGCAAAGGGTTTCACTTCATTTTTTTGATGTATGTGGGGCCAAAAGAAGTCAATGTGCATTGATAGCCCTTAGCAGCACCTCATCTTTTTGTCTCGAACATTTGGGATCTACAGTACATATTTCACAAACTCCATTACAGCTGAGAAGAGTTTCCTGCAAACCCCTACAATAAACAGAGGACTAAGTTCCAAACATTAATTAGCTGCTTAACACAGAGATATCCAGCTATCACCGTGCCCAGCACACACAATAATTAAAGCCATAAAGAACAGGGGATGCATTAATACCTCTGTAGAGTGCAGGCTCTGAGGAGGGCTGGCTCTATCTGGGGTATAGAACAGGCCAGCAAGTCCTCAGCCAGCTCCTGATGGGAATCAGAGAAGTTACTTATCTTCTCTGAATGCATTTGCATCAATCCAGGAGGAACATGAACACAAGAAGGCCTGGGAGTCAGGAGAAGGGTGGTTCATTCCTTGCTCCTCCAGAGTTTTGGGGGGACAGGGTCAGTGCTGTGCTCTGGCCACCCCTCTGGAGGTTCATCTCTTCAGAGACACAAGCAGGTGTAAAGGGTGCTGCATGAAAGCACTGCTTCAGCAGAATCCTGCAGCAATAAAAATGCAGGTACAGGGCTGATTAAGGCACATAAAAATGCGTGCAGGGATGCTGGGGATCCTTTACAGCCTGTGGTAAAGCCTGATGTACCACGCCCTCAGAGCTACAGCCCTCAGAGAAGGCAATTAGAGGAGCACGGGCAAATTTTGTTAAAGTCAAAAAATGGCCATTCCCTCCAAATCCATGGCCTCAGTTCCTGCCTCCTGACCTAAAGAACTTGAGGGAGGCCTGGAAGGTGGGAGCTCAGTTGTTCCCACTGAGAGGAGAAAGAACCATGATCCATCCTCTGAATCCCTGGGGAGTCTATTCCTCTTCATTATCTGTAGGGGAAATTTGGCCAATTATACTCCAACCTTACGAGCCTTGAGCAGGTGAGGAGTTCAGCTGTGAGCTCAATCCACCTCCTCTCCCCCCAGGAAGAGAACTGTGCTGTCTTCCTCCAGGTATTTTTGGAGAAGGAATTCAAGTAAGACTTGGAGGCATAAATCATGGATTCATAAAGCAGAGCCTTCAAAATCATCTCATTCCACCCCCCTGCCATGGGCAGGGACACCTTCCACTATCCCAGGTTGCTCCAAGCCCCAGACAACCTGACCCCAGACACTTCCAGGGATTGGGGCAGCCACAGCTTCTCTGGGCAACATATTCCAAATAAAGACCAGATTATTGCCTATAGTCACTAACCAGCAAGGTATTCAGAGTCTAACAAAACACAGTTACAAAAAAAAAGCCTCCTAAAGAAGCTGGAGGCAAACCCACCCCACCACAAATATTAACAGCTTCATGCTGGTAAAAGATGGACACATTTCCTCAGCATGAAGTAGTACATATATTGGTAGTAGTATCATGATAAAGCTGTGGCCAAATCTTCCACATCCATAAAGATTCACAGCATCCTTGATACCATCTCAGTTGTGCCTGATGCAGAAAAGTCTTCCTGTAAATACACACAAACAGACATAATCTCAAATGCTTCACAGCCAACCTCTCAACCAGTTGGTTTGGGAAAGAACTCCCAGACTTTGGGAATTCAGCTGAGGAGGTGATGACACAAATCAGCTGCAGCCCTTCACACCTGGCCAGGTTCTCTGCTCTGGGGTACACAGGTTTTATTCTAATGGGAATTAAAGCAGACTGTGTACAACAAACTAAATATTTCAGGGCTGGGGTCATTCAAAGGTCAGGCCAGAGATTTTGTATGTCAGATTTTCTGCAGTCTGTGGTGAGCTTTAGATTTTTAGAGCTTCAGTATTTAGATTCCTAAGCAGGGCTCTTCAGAGCAACATCTCCATGTGGATTTTCATGAAGAATACCTGTACCCTGCAGTAGGGGTCTAACCATGGTTAACAGCTATTTCCCAAACCCTTCTTTTCACAGCAGATGAAGAGCCTTAAAATCCACCTCTAAAAATTGTGCCATGAAGTGAAAATCTCTCCAGGTCTATTTATCTGTGCCTATCAGCCAATATTGGCTCATGAAGCCCTGAGCAAAGCCAACAAATTGGGCACCTGAGCGATTTTCCAAATTGTTAACTGAATCATCAGGCATCTAAACACCTTTTAAACTCCAGCCTATAATGCTCAGAATACCATACTGAGACACAGGTGTGCTTTTATTTCTGCTTTAGAGAAGCACCTTAGCCAAAATCTCAGAGGTAGCTGCAGTTTGAGGGATGGGAACTGATGTGTCCCATGTCCAAGGGACAATTTCTAACCATTGGCCTCCCCATGCAGCTGGTCCAGAGCCTTTCACAAGGACTGTGTTTCCAATGCCAGCCCTGCAGCCCTCAGTGGGAATGTCAGCTTGTAAGGGAAATACTGAGCTCACAGCCTGCACTCATGACTCCCATACACCAATGAATCCCACAGCCACTGCTCCACAAAGCTGACCCTATTTTATTTGATCTTAGGATGTTCCTAAATCTTGCCTCTTTCTATGGTCAAGGGATGGAATTTAGTTGCTAGTAAGCAGTTCTGATTTCATACTTTAGGACATCAAAGTATGAATGATGTTTTTCAATTTTCTCCACTTAAGCTTATTATAAGACATATTTTAAGGAGTATTATTTCCTGAAGATACTGGACATAAAAATCTGCAAAACCTTTCTCTCCATTGGCTTTGGGTCAATGTTGAACACAGACACACTATTTTTTTTAAAGAACATGTCACAGAATTAGACATTTGTCACTTAAAGAGAAAACACTGTCTGAGACAAAGGGAACCTCACAGCCCATTTGGTTAAGGGATGCTTTAGGGAAAATACATCCTAATGCAGGAAGATTTGCATCCCACTGAATCTTTTTTCTGTCTTTTCACAAGCCATCCTTTCCCACAGCACAAATTGCAGCAGCAGGATGATACCCTCCCCTTACAACCAGTTTTAGGTTACTATGACTGCCAGTCCTGCCTGCTCCCATCGAAGGATCCGCTCCAAGTCCCCAGGTCTTGGGGAGCACCCTGGTGAGGCTGAGTCAGTTCTCCAATCCCACAGCACAGCTCTGCTCCCGAAGGCAGCTGGGAACAAACCATATCATTCCCATTAGGCTAAAAAGCACCAATATCTTGTGAAGTTGCAGCTGTATTGTCGGTGGATTTAAACAAGCAACATAAAAGCTCGCGGCGTGCGAGGGCTGGCGCGGCGCTGTGTATCACTCTTTATTATGCTGTTGATAACAATTTATATCAGGATGTGGAGCACCAGCCTCACAGGCTCACAGCAGCAATACAATGCAGAAAAGCACCACAGTTTTTCCTTTTTTTTTTTTTTTTTCCATGGTGTGTAGTTTAGGGAAGAGACAGACAGGAAGCTTTTGGGTTTGTTTGCTGCAGGGATATTGGGGTGGGACTGGGAAGACCAGGGCTGTCAGAGCATTTGGACTTCTATAAGATCATTCTTTCCTCTCTTCTTTTTTCCTTCTTAGCTCATTTTTGCCTATATTTGGACAAGTCAACGTGAATGACCAGGGTGCTGCTGTGGCCAAGAGAGCCAACGGGGGCATTGCAGCAACAAGAGCATCCCCAGCAGAGGTAAAAGGTCATTATCTGACTGCTTGTGGCCCTTGTCAGGACACACCTGGAATCCTGTGCTCAGTTTTGGTTCCCACTATGCAAAAAAAATTGTAGATAGGCTGGAGAGGTCCAGAGAAGGGCCACAAAGATGAACCGAGGACTGGGAAGCTGTCAGATAAGGAAAGGCTGAGAGACCTGGGTTTGTTCAGCCATGAGAAACAAAGGCTGAGGGGAGACCTTATCACCATGTTCCAGTATTTAAAAGATGGCCACAGAGAGGGGACTCCCTTTCCACAAGACAAGGGGTAAGAGGTACAAATTACTCCTGGGGAGATTCCACTTAGACACATGAGGATGTATCATTGGAATAACCATTGGAATAATCTCCCCAGTGAAGTGGTGAATTCCCCAAAATTGGACACTTTAAGATTCAGCTGGACAGGGTGCTGAGCTTGTCCTGACTGTGCTTTTGCCAAGAAGAGTTGGACCAGGTGATCCTTGAGGTCCCTTCCAACCTGGCATTCTGTGACCCTGATATTTTTGCTTCTGGAAGATGTGGACTGGCCATAAAGCACCTAACAGCAATGTGTGGAAAGCTAACACACCAGCCCATATCCCAAAGGGAATCCCAGAAGTTAAGGCTTGTCCAGAGGTGCCCCTGGAGGGCTCCTCCACACTGCTGCTCTCAGGACCTTGCTCCACCACGTTCTAATGAATCCTGCTTGAAGCTGGCAGAGGAGATGAATACTTACTGAAAAAGCAAGTCCTCTTCCCAAACCCAGAAATCCCACACAAAACCCCTCTTCAGAGATTCCTTCCTCCCACACAGGTGGAAGTTTGCACACCTCAACCTGATGGCTGAAGGAATAGCCTGGATGGCTTCAGGAGGCAGCCAAGGTTTGGAACTGGAATTTTAGGTTCCAATTTGAATGGATTTCTACATTCCCCTAGCAGCATTTATCCAAGGAGCACTTGCAAGGCTGAGGTTATCCACACTGCTGAGCAAACAGCACACAGCTCATTTATCTGGAGGGGCTTTGTTCAGCCTGGTTTCACACTCCCAGCTTGGACACAATGTTTAGCTCCTCCAAGATACACTACTATATATTTAGATAGCAATCACAAAAGCCATCATTTTAGATACCAAAGAAAGCACAATTAAATACCACGGGGATTGTATCAGAAGCCAGGTTTAGCTAGTATTTCAGCTCTGGGTCGTTATTCCACATGTATATATCAAAGGAATGTGAATATGGAATAGGCTGAGAAGCAGACTGCAGATGCAAATGCCAAAATACTGGAAGACTAATAGATTATTTTTAAGGGGAGGGAATAGACTGAAAATATAGGAGAAAGGTGCTGAAATAAATCAAAGGTGAGCAGATGCACTTGGCCAAATGGCTTTTTCCTTCGTAGTACAGCGATTTGTTTTATCCTTATGCTTCCTGAATCCAGTCAATAAGGCTGCATTAAAAATGCATGGGCCAATTTGATGGCTACAACACGAGGGTTTTCAGGAAAGCTGGGACGTTTGGAAGGGCACAAGCACTATATTTATCTACAAAAAAGGAGAACAGAGCTCGGGAGAAGGAAATACTTGTCAGATGTCAGGTTCCCCATGTAGCAAAAATAATAAATTCCTCTTTTTTTGGAAGAAACTACATTTTTTATCTAGAGAAGCTGCTGCACTCACACCAGGCACCCACGGGGGGGCAAGGAGAGTAATAGCCCCTACAAGAAGAGAGCAGCCCCTATTCTACCACTTCTCTTTGCCATGTGCTGTATTTTAGGACTCCTGTTGATGCCACCTGGGGCCAGGCAATACCAATGGCTTTCAGGAAAGCTGGCAGACAATGAATTTTCATCAGAAAACAGAGGTGACATGTTCCAATTTTCTGTCTGGACAAAGAACAGAGAACACTATTTGGAGGGAGCCCCTGTCGAGCTGGGACTCTCCTCTGCTGGGCTCAGCTGAAGCAGCTCAGTGCTGGCTTCACCTGGGGACAGCACTTTGTACCAAGGGTCCTTTGGGAGCATCTCCCCTCCACACCCCTCTCTCTGGCAACAATTCACTGCTTCTGCCTCCTGCAGCCTCTCCAGATCCATGATACCACACGACCCAGCCCACAGACAGCGGCAGCTCTGCTGGGGCAAGCCAAGGCCAACTCTGCAGGGTTGCTCACCCCCTTCCAGTAAAGTCACGGGAGCAGACAAGTTGCCAGCAGATAAAGAGGGGACCCCTTGCTCTGCAGGGCCCTGGAGCACACCCAAGTCACCCTGGTTTCCAAGAGGCTGGATCTGTCCAGGAAAGGCTGAGGGGTGCATTAAATGAAGGTTTTTAGGAACAGCTGGGTCACCAGGCAGGAATTCACAGAGGTTTGCCACCTTCTTTGGTTGGATATTTCGGATTTTTTAAGAACTTGACCACGTGGGCCTTTAGGCATGGAGATAAATCAAGGGAAAGCATCTGTGTTTGGAGAATGCATTGTCCAAGGCGAAGGGAAGGAGAGAGAGGGGGATGGAGGGAATGAGGCTTGTGCTCTCTTCATAAAACCTGTCAGAGGATACACGGCTGATCTGCAGCTCTGCCTTCCCCTGGGATGCCCGCAGCCAGCCAGCGCTGCACGGGAAGGTCTTCCCCAGCAGGAAGGCAGAGAACACATTCTGTGACACAGGAAAACATTGAAATTAAATTTAACAACAGAGGAAAACAACTTCTGAGAGCTTCTCCGGCAGCACCAAGAGGTTTGCACCACTCTAGGAACATCTAAATTTGCATGAAGCGTAATCACCCTCACACACACACACACACACACGCACACCCCGCTCCTGTTTGCACCCAGAGTGTTCAGAAAATAGCACATGTTCCTTCCCTCACTTCCACCTCGCTGCAGTCGTGGCAGAGCCAAAGCCCTGGGAATGGCTGGGAGGAAGCAGGGCTGTCATCCAGCCGCTCCGCAGCCGCCATCCGCTGGGACGAGCCTGCTCCAAACTGTTGTTGGGGACCACTCGAGCGGCAAAACATTAAATGTTTCTATTATTTAGTGCATGCAGCTGGTTAAACTGAACAGCCCTAGCAGGCTGATGGGAGCACAGGAATAACCAGGTCAGCCAAGGAAGGTGTAAGTGCACGTGTGTGTGTGGAGATGAGGATGTGTATTGCTGGCTGCTGCTTATATTGAGTGGAGATTCAGGAACAAATAGCCTGTGTTGTAGCACTTTCTACCACTGAGAGCTGTACAAGCTACTGATTAACTTTTTAAAACCTACTGGGGAATGAAAGGATCTCTGGGAAGGTCGTACAGGGGAAAAGCTGCCCTGAAAGGAAAAAAATACACCAGAGGCTTTGTGCTGCTTGAGGTAGAGCGGGACCGCCATGCAAAGGCCTCCTGGATTTGGGGCTCAAAGGCTTCACAGGAGGAAAGCACAAAGCACAGCTGAGGATGGAACGATATTGCTCATGCACTGTCTGGATCAGAAACCATTCCCTGCAAAAGTCCAATGTTTCCATCCTATTTTCCAACCCCTTGGAAGCTATTTCCACCATCTGGAACCACACAATCCATCGCAGCTCCCCTCCTAAGCATCTTCTCTCTAAGCAAACCACAAGGTTCATCGCACCAATTAAAAATTTACCATCTTTGTTTCTCTGTTTTGAAACCAGCCTGTAAACCATCCTGATATTTAGGGTGACATGAAGGAAAATGAAAGCAAGCAGGCAGAGGGATTTCCATAACACCAGGACTAATTGCTCCATTGTGAAACAGTTTGGTTTAGAAACAGTCTAAAATAAAATCAAGTGGAAGTCCTCGAGGTTTAGGCATTTAAAGAGTGGGTGGACAGAGCAGGGGGATGAGAGCAGACACTATGTGCACACCCAGACTGAAATTTTCAGTGCAGGAAAATTCTGCATGAAAGAGTGTTTCGTACAATCAGCAAAATGCTCCCTGAGTCATCCACTTGAATAAAATTAGAAAACTATTCTAATGAAAGTAAATTAATTCTAAATGAAGGTATGACTGCACAGGAAATTCAAGAGCTTCTGTTCTAAAAATGTGAGAAGAGATATTTAGATATCAGAGCATCTTTTCCTAGATTTTTCTTAAATTAAATAATGTCAAGTTCAACCAATTTCACAAAATATTTCTGTTCTAATGCAAATACAGGTCTCAACAGGATATGGTTTGCCAATTTTTATTTGGCAAAAATAAAATGAAAACGAGTTAAGATGGTTTAGAAGATTTGGCCCAGCACACCAACACCAACACCATTTCCAAACATTAAACTTACACAGAGGAATCATAGAACCACAAAATGGTTTGGGTTGGAACGGACTTTAAAGATCTTTTATTTCCAACCCCCCTGCCATGGGAAGGAAACATTCCACTGGATATATTCTGGTGTACCACTACACCCCAGTACCCAAGCTCAGAGAAAGGGACTGTCATTCCCATCCTACCTACTCCCTTCAGTGCAGTGTTGGTTTTCAGCTCATTATTTTTGCAGCATATTTTTGTCTCATACCTGTCTGCCAAGGTAAGCTAACAAAACTTGAAAGACCTATTTCTGCTAAATCAAACTTGCTCTTTTCATCACTTCTTTTGTTTCCCACTCCTTCAAGATTCAGCTTCTCACTACAACAGATTTCATGGCTTTCAAATCTGCTTTGAGAAGAAATGTAACACAGATCCCAGTTGATAATTAGCCCCAAGTTTGACAGCACTGCAGGAGAAGGAGGTTAATGTTCCCCATCAGCCAAATACAAAGCCAGGTGGGAACTCTCCATCCCAGGTGGAAAACCTACAGCTCTGACATGGAAGAAATACTCGAAATTGGTTCCTGCATTTCTTAAATGGAGTAAGAGTTCAAAAGTAACCTTGATTAGACTCCAATTTTTATCCTAATGGGACATCCAGAGCTCTCTCCTGAGTGCTCAGGGAAGTACTAATGTGCCCTTAAATCCCTTTCTGTTTTTCCCAAGAAGAATTCCCTAGACTGGAGGTGGCAGTGCCAAATGGAGAAGGTACATTTCATCGAATCCTAGTCAAGGGATTGTTTGGGTTGGAAGTGGCCTTAAAGCCTTCCAACTGCACTGCCATGGGCAGGGACACCTCCCACTCTGCCAGGTCTCTCCAAGCCCCATCCAACCTGGCCTTGGACAATTCCAGGGGTGGGGCAGCCACAGCTTCTCTGGGCAGCTGTGCCAGGGCCTCACCACCCTCACAGAAGGCAAATCCAAAGGTGGGATCTGCCTCCTGATCTCCCTGATTTATAGTGAGGGGAAAACAGCAAGAGAGAAACATTTCTGGAAGGCTTAATCCATAGAGTCAATCCATAGGTAACGCAATGGGAACAGAATGGAGTAACTAATTACATTTGGAGTGTGTGTGCAGAGCACTTTATTGACCAGACCTCTTAAATTGGTATTTATGTTATTGCTGTCTGGACCCCCCAGGCCTTCTCTGAGTGATATTAGGAGATGAGATAAATAGGAATTATTTTACAGTTCCTGATCAGGTTGCTGACACTTATGTTTCTTGTTTGTAAATGTCAATTCATTAGCATATGAAGGATAAACTACACTCACTTCAATAACTGCATTTCCAGATAAAACCATTAAAAGAACAAAGCAAAAAAACAACCCAAGAGCACCTTTCCACAACCTCTGAATCTGTTGTGAGGCTGCTTTGGAAGATACATAAACCAAAGCTGACACTGCACTTGATCTCAGCCAAAAAGCCTAATAGCAATATTATAGCCCATAATGTTTTACATCTGACAAGTGTAAAGGTCTTGTTTGTGCCTCTATCCCTAATTTATCACCTTGGTAAAAACTCCCAGCTCACCCCCATGCCTGCACCAGCCACACACATGGTGGGGAGTGTGGAATTGCCCCCTGGGATGGCAAAACTAGAAAGCACTCAGCCTATGGGATATTTTCAAAGTCAGGGGATGTTTTCATCACCTTGGCTGATTTGCAGTCAAACTACCACGCCAGAAACCTCTAAATAAGAGAGGGTTGAAGAGTCAACCAAAGAAACCATCTCTTGTCCCCTCTTTTAGGGGCTGTAGCACAGCTCAAGGTTACCTGATCTTCCCTAGATTTTCAATTTTATAAACCATATCTTTCTCTGAATGGGTGGATAATCTCTGTACACAGGAGCTATTGGCAAGAGGAAAAGTTCTTCAGACCTCCACTCCACAGGCATCTCCTGCAGCTGTCACTTGCCTTGGCATTCACAGGTGGCTTTTTCCATGCAGGATGGACAGACCAGCGCTGTCCCCTGCAGTGAACAGGTTTTTCTGGTGGAAAACATTCCTATTCATCCCAGCCTTCCCTGATCTACCTGAAAGGAGCAGGTTTCTATATCATGCTCTGTGTCCTGGCCTGGATCAGTGCATTCAAAGAGCAAAACCAATGACAAAAACACACATGTCTTCCCCAAAGGTTGCATAGATGAAAAATAAGAAGCATCCCACTTTCAACAACTTGGCAGCTGTGCCTTGCAGAAGTTGCAGTACTTTTTCACAGCTTCTGGATGTTGCTGACAGAACAGCAACACACAGGGAGACTGTCTGCATCCTGGACCCTTTTCTCCCCATGATCTCAGGGCTCCACAGGTGAAAAATAAAATAGCAGTCGTGGAATAAAGCTGTAATCCATGCAGAAAGGCATTTTAAAATAAACATATTTTTTACAGAACAGATCAAAAAGTATTTTCTGAAGGTGAAAGAATATTGAATTATCAATAGTTGGTGTGGGTGGAATCACTTGCATTGCATCTGCCTTCCATCTGCCTAAACCCAGCAACTCCTGAAGTCCTGCAAATGCTCCAAAGCTGCAGTGAAGGGGGAGACCTGTCCATCTCCTACTGATTTAAAGATTAAAACCCTGCTTGGAAGAAGCCACCTACCAAGACACGTTCCAAGTTCTTAGAGTCCTGATCCAACCACTGCTGAAACCAGTGGGAGTCCTGCCACTGATCCCAGCAGCGCTCAGATCACATTTCCCACTGCGGGTTATTCAGGAATACTAACGCAGACATTTTGTCAGAAAAAAAGAACACAACTGCAGAAAGACAGATAAAACACCCTAATAGGGTTTTTTTCCCCTCCTCTGGTTTCTATTATTCATGGGACTCTAATGATCCCTTCCTGCACACAAGACAAAAGTAAACCAGAGCCTGGCACTCCGTCATTAATGTGATGTGGATATGTTAATGCAGCAGTAATTGCCTACCCTACTGCACTCAAATCACCTTGCTCTGCAACTGTATCACTGCTAGAGTTTCATTGTCATTAAGATGATTGTCTGGTTTTGTGTTGTACTCATGAAAGTGAGTATTAACAGAATTGGGAAGGAAGTGAGAAGCAAACCCAAAAGAAGCTAAAATGATGCCCTACCACTGTAAATAAATCAATGTGGTGACCTGGCACATCTCTTTCTGGACTGGCCACAAAGAAGCTGATGGCAGATAACTCAAGAGGCACTCTGCACTTGAGCGTTGGCTCAAAATAAAACTTTCAAAACACGCAAGCTGCATGAAATCTAATCAAGTGAATTTCATTTTAATGCAGCCCCTAAACGACCAAAAATCAGGAAGAATCACAATTTCAAGGCAACATCGACAGCCAGAGAAAGCAAAATCCATATTTGCATGGGGTCCTCGTGCATCTTGTCACATATCTGCACTGTAATCTTCTCCCCATTTGGCACCAAACTTTGTTACTTTGCAAACAACTCCTGAAGAAAGTCCGTAACTGATTTATCAAAAGAGCTCCGAGCCAAAACTCAGAGCCCTGTGGGCCACGGTAACGAATTCCCGACTCTGGAAAGAAAAGTTTGAGACAGCCACGATTAACTTTTCATGCTGGAAGCGTGGCTGCCCCGAAAGGGCAGGGAGTGTTGGGAACTGCAGATGGCATGGCGGAGCTCGGCGATGAATGTGGAGCATCTTACGTTCCCTGGGGGGACGTTCGCACCGTGTCTGCGGCTAGACCTGGGAGACGCCACGGGAACGGCAGGACCCATCATCGGCTTGTGAGCCGTACGTGATGCAACTCAGAAACTGGGTGGGCTGCAAGGAGGGGAGCAGAAACGTTAAATAACAAGTGGAAAGCAACAATTAAAGCGCCAGTGTGGAGGGTTCCTATCTCCAAAGGACCCGCTCGGTTTTGCCGAGGTTATCTGCAACAACGCTCGTCGCTCGCGAGGATCCAGCCAGCCGCAGTTGAAACACGATTTTATTTTACTTTTAGGCTACAAGGGAATAGTGCAGGCGAGGAGGGATGTTGCTGCAATCCAGCTCCGTAATAGAAACCTGGATGAAATGGTGGCTGCATCCTTATCACCTCCCTGCAATTCAACTCAAACGCCAGCAGCCCAACCACGTGCCCGAGACAGTCGACGGAGTTTATGTTGGTTCAGCCATGTGTTGTTATTCTGATAAAGGACAAATTGACTCGCCATTAAAAGCCAACAGCAGCCTTAGAAAATGTACCGTTAAGCGTGGGGTTTTGGTTTAAAAAAAAATAGAAATACATTTGATGCATTTTGAAACGAAAAAAAGCCCCAAAGTTCAGCTGTGCTTTGAATTGCAGAGCGCACACTCCACCTGAAAAAATCTATGCTCTGCTGAAGTCATTCATGGCCAGGCTTAAATTATTTTTATTCTTTGTCAGTGGCAAAATGATACTTAATATTTTATCTCTTTTGTTCGCAGCAAGGTTTTTTTCCCTTGTTTTGGAAAACAAACGTCTTTCCCTGGGGAGTACAGCATCAAACAGCTCCTGCAGCAAGTAATATTTTCTGCAGCTGTTGAGAGCAGGGTTCATCTGTAGTTTGACTCAGAAGCGACTTGCGCATCACTGAGGTCAGAGATCATACGAGTGGAGAGGATGTCACATATGAAAGCACCAACAAGGACAAAGGAAAAAAAATATGGGAATGGTTTCCCATGCGTCGGGAATGAACTGATGGTAACTGAAGGGCAGTTACACTCCTGAAGTAAAGCTTCTTCTAAATCAAAGTGGCACAGCACAGTTTATTGTTACAGGCTCACGGCACGAGCAAAAAGAGCAACACAATAAATAAAACCAAAATTCCATACCCTGTCTGCTTGCTCTCCAAAGTAAAGCATCTCAAATATTACAGCAATATTTCCTGTATTTCATTACAGAGTCTACATTTGCCACTTACACACTTTAGCAGGGAGGATTTGAGTGAGTGCAGTGAGTCATTGGGAGAGAACAGAGTGCATCCAAAACCTCAGCACAGACACATCAAAGCATCACTAATCAAATGTGGAAGCAAAGACTGGAAGAGAAACCTGAGTCTATTAAAAACTGAGGATTCTTACACACCTATGCCACCGGGGCAAGCAGGATAATGGGGGAAATAAAAAAGGTGGAAATATTATCACCTTTTAGAGAGTCTTAAGGAAGCAAACAGACAGATCAAAGCACAGCTGATTTATGAGCAAATCCCACCTATTCTTTCAAGTGCTTTCCAAAATTACCACTGTATATTGGGGCTTTAAAAACAATGGAGGAAAAAGTAGAGGTGCAAGGGATTTCATACTGCACATAAAATAATCTCTGTGTGGAGCATATTAATGTTCCTTTGAGGGGCTCTATAAAAGCCTCTACATTAGAGAGATAAGGAAATACATTGAAATGGGCCAAACTAATCCACAGAGCTAAAAGCCACAACAAAATGTTCAAATACCTGCTCTGCAAGTTCTGCTGGGCTCCATCATAAAACCTGGGTCCTTTATAATCAGACATAAAGAATAATGAGGAGAGGGCACTTAGTCCTTTTGCTATGTCTCTGTAATCCCCTGGGCTATAAGGAGCAGGTCCTGCTCTGCTCAGACAAACAAAATGCAGGATCATGTGTCCCAAGAGATGGAAGAGAAGAAAATCCACAGGAAGAACAAGCATGTCCACTCTTATGTCCAGCACTGTCATAATTAATGACAGGAAAAAGCCCTGAAGGGACAAAATCCCCTGTGCTTCAGGGGTGAGGTCAGCCTCTAAGTATTATAGATCCGAGGAGACCATGCAGGGAATCACATTATTCCACATCTCCCTCCTGCATGGCTCTTATACTGTCCCCCAAAAAGAGACAGTAATGAATATTGTCAGAGACAAGATACTGGAATAGATGGACCTCAGGTCTCACCCGAGTCCTGTGCCTGTATTGTTATTAGAAGACAAGCTGTCACAGGCATCTAAATGATGATGGAGCCCCAAAAATGAAAGGGCAGGAAAAAAGGAATGATGCAGCAGGCATTTCAGACAGTACCTGCTCCTCTTCCCCTCCTTTTCCAGGCACAGTTCTAAAACTTTGCATAGCTTCAGAGTTCTTTAGGCTAGGACTCCAGAAAAAAAGAAAAAAAGGGGTTTGCTTACAGTGTATTTCACTTTTTATAATTATTTTCCCTAGAAGCTCAAGAGAAAGCTCTGCAAATATAACTTAACGCTGCCTCCCAAATGCCTTGTTCATCTCAGCTACCTTCCAGGAGAGACCACCTGGCCCACCACGAGGAAAAGGGAAAAGAAACTACAGAGTCAACCCCCTGGCTGGTAACAGAAGATATTTATTCCATGTGTCCACAGCCTTCAAGGAACTGGTGTGTTCGTGCATAATTCAGTAGGCAGTTGCAGGAGTTCATTGTTAGAGGCTGAACATCTACTTTAATGGTTATAGATACACCTTGGATTTTCAATATGCTCCTCTATTTCTGAAGGGGAAAACAACGTAAATAGCTGCAGGGAAACCAGGATATAAACAACAGGGCACGGGGTCTTTTTCACAGTTTGTTCCCACTGCAAGTTCCCACTTTTTACCCCCAGTCCCTGCCTTGTGTCCTGTCCCACTGCTGCCTCAAGCAGGTGAGGTGGATGTGCTGCCTGCCCTGGCCACTGCTGCAGCTCCAGCACAGCCTGGGTTTCCCAGAGCTCCTGCTGCAGCCAGAGCCCCACACAAATCCCCAAAACCCCCTCTTCTATCTCTTCACCACTGACAGGATTGGGTGGGGCCAAGCTGGATGGGAGCCTGAGTAACCTGGTCTAGAGTGTTGGAATGAGGTGATCTTTAAGATCCCTTTCAACCCAAACCATTCTGTGATTTCCATGGCAAAAGAAACCCCACTGAGAAGCACAAGGTGAATATGGTGAGTATTTGACACTGTCATAGGGTCAAAGTAGCATCTCCTCCTGTGTCTCCTGTGCTCCTCTCCCAAAATCCCAAGTCTGAAAAGTCACCATGCGATCCTATGATGATGAAGGCTGTGGCTGGGAAGTGTCAGAAGTTGAAGGGAGTGAGAGGAATTCAGCCACTGAGCAATGCTGGAGCAAGGAATGCTGCCGGCACTTTGGTTCATCGGGGCGATGCTTCCAGTTCCAGTTTCCTAAAAGCCCAAGTTTGACAACACCTCAGCCCCTTGTAGGAAGTGCTCCTTAACTCACTGTCACTGTTTGGTAAATCCTCCACTTGCTAGCTTTAAAAACCTGCACAAAACTTCAAAGACAATGAGGCTGAAGAGCAAATATTCACTGGTGTCTTAAAATGAAATCTAAGGTAGGGCAATGAGCGGAGGAACAGTTGGTGAACAGTTGGTGAATGGATATTTTTATGCAAGGAATGCCTGAAGGAAAGAGAAGGAAAAAAACTGTGTAGGAAGAAGGAGCAATTAATNCCTCTATTCACACAGTTAAATAGCCTCCATGCAGATCTGCCTACCTCCTTGCAACTACTAGAAATAACCAACCCCCCCCTTACACTTATTTTGATTTAAAAGTCTATTCTTTCAGTATCACAGATTAAGGTCGCTCTCCAATTTACCATGGAAAAGAAAGTGGTCATAGGGGTGGAATCGAGAAATGAAAGAGTGCCTATGACAGAGTTTTTAATTATTCGAAAATTATCACAAAGATCCTCTGAATTAATTTTCACATTTTTCCATTTGTACATTTCAAATGAGAACGAGCATGGATGTCACTCAGTTCACTGGGAAATGGCACTCATCCTTAAGACCAGTTCCCTCGTTAATGTCATTCTTGATTGGGAAGGCCACCAACTGTAACAACATCTTGCTAAAAACATTAAACACTTCAACGTGAGCTGCTCTCACCAAAAAGTCCCGACTTGCCCTGGAATTTATGCAATGGCAAGCCTTTGATGCCAAAAAGTTATTTCAATAAATACAGAATTAAAGCACTATAGAAAAGTACTGTGGATCCAGATTCCCTCTTGCTAATTCCAGGGCTGTTAGGTGTGCATCTCTTTTGGCTTAATGTGAGCTGTGAGGCAGAAACTACATCCCAGTTGTTTCCCTCTCACTGTGGTTCTATAGCTAAAAAAAATTTAACTACAATTAGACAATTGTTCCTTTCCTGGTTTTTGCCTTTCAAGGTAACACTGTATGGAAAATTCCAGTTATTTTAGAAAGAACCAGCAAAGCCTTAGTGCACAGAAGCCAAGGTGAGCACAGCAGTTCCTTGCTGACAGGAGCCACCTTTGTGCCCACAGTGAAAGTGGGGATGAGCTGTACTGGACCCTCCCAGAGGAATTTGTCATGGGGGTGAAGTGTTGGCTTTCAGCAGGGATAAGGAGAGAAATCTTCACAGCCCCAATATTTCTATCAACACAGAATCAATAAAACCTCAAGGAACTTGCAGATGTGTGTGGGACATGGACAGTTTTGGGGTTAAGTATCCAAAACTTGGCTTGACTGAGAAGAATCAGTATCACGTGCACCAGGTGGTAGAGGGCAGATGCAGAGCTTAACAGCTTCTATTAAAAACATGTTCCTGCAACCAGCCTACAGATTCTTAATCACTATTTTTTTAAACTACCACTATTTTTAAAGGAAGCTCCACTTTTGAGAGGCACATATCTACATCTGGAACAGAGATAAGCAGATGGGGAGAAGAAAGGAGAACAGAATAGTCAAGAAAAGATCAGAGAGGAAAAACTCTAAGAGTCTCTGCAAGAGCAGGACAAATATTGGCATCAAATATTTATGGACAATCATTCAATCAAGGTCCACAAGCTTCCTTTAAAATATCCACTCCTTCTTTTATTCACTCCCTGAAAAAATTCACTTCATGAACATGGTTTATCATGGTTAGATCTTTGTGTAAAATATGTTCACTTGAGCAGGAAGTTTTCATATTTGGGAAGAATCAGACATTTGTGAAGGCAATGGGAATGCTGCTGTGGGTTTCAGAAATACTGAGATTTTTCCCCCAGATGTCTTCTAGCTGATTTCAAAGCAAGAACAATCAATTCTACTGGCATCAGGAATAGCAAACCATTCATAAACTTTCACGGAATGAGACAGCTTTTGAAACAAAACCCATTTTCCAAGATACATTGAATAACATGGGCACTTAAAACCAGCTCCAGGCTGAGGAGAAATTCTCTGCAGTGGTTGTTTTTCCAGACAAAGTTAATGGAACACTGCAATAAGAATCAGGGAAAGCTCTTCCTGGATCTATTCTACACAGATACACACACATTACATACACTTTTGATTTTTTTGTTGCTGTTGTTTGACTTTTTCCCTGTTCAGACTCATGATTTAGGACATTACTCCCCATATCTGAACTTAAAATTTCAGCAGATTGCAGAGCAGTCATTCAGGGAACTGCCTGTGGCTTCTGTCTGAAGACACGAGCCAGGGATTCTCAATTCTCCCATCTTTTACAGACCCAAGCCCTCAGTCACCAAGTCCATACACACTCTCAACTCCGTGAAACATTGCAGACACATATCCAAGATTTGAAATTTAATTTTTCCTGGTATAATTTTTAAACACACTCATGGATTGCAGCCCCACACGTATCACTGCACACAGGGAGTGATCACCGTGTGCACTTCCCTCCTACCCTGTCATTAAGAGCTCTATTGACAGCAAACAAGTTACAGATCTTTTTATTTTTTTTTTTTAACAACATGTAATTTTGCTGTTGTTTGCACGTTTTCTCCAAGACATATTGGATACCATTTGCTTTTCATTACAAAAAATGTGCTGACAACAAAATCACATATTCTTGACACACAAAAGAGAGAAGACATAGTCACCATTTTTGGGGCCAGGGGAGTTGTTCCATGGGAAACTCGATGCATCATTCCCCTGGGATGCAAAGCTCACCCAACATGCAGCACGTGCACCTATCACTACACAACAGATGGGTCTGAGGCTTCCAAAACTCCTGTCCTTTTTTATTCATATTGCAGCATATTGATATATTATTTTCAATTATCTGAAGATAATTAGATCTGGATATCCAAGGGTAGCCAGATGCAAACACGTCTGAAGATTTATGCAGTTGGCTGCCACATTTATAAGTGTGTTTATACCCATAAAGGCTGTGAGACAGCATTGCAGTGGAGCTACATTAGCCAGGTTAATTCATCATACAAACACCCAGCAGCAGCCACATCCAACTCAGTGCCAGAGCTCATTTCTGATTCTTCACGTTCAAGATCCACCTAAAGCAAGGATCTGCATACAGACCTAAACCAAAGATGGGTGTAAGTGCCTTTGGAAAAGCCAGTGCTCCTGCTAAGGGGTGTAGATCATCAGCTGAGGTGGGATTTACAGCTCGAGGGGTAATTTTACATCAGCTGGGCTCCCTCTCACTGGAATTCAGTTTGTACACTCACAGTTGGTGCCCATGTACTGCTTTGCTTGAACAAATCGATGGCTCCCAGCTGGATTGGGAGCTGCTGATGCTGGTTTATCATGGAAAGGAGAGAAGCTGAGGGAAGGAGTCCATGTCTAGGTAGCTGGCAAATGGCATCTGAGAGGATTCCCCAGTACCTCCTTACAAACGCCCAGCACATACTGAAAGGCAGACCCAGAACATGGCTCAGGAGTCTATGACTTTACATCTGTTTTGTGGTGAATATTTGAACTCCACCACCCATATATATCTGCTTGATATTCTGGCCTTAGCCTTACACTGCTCCATGCAAAAAGAGCAAATCCCAATAATTCAGGACATGTCTCTCAGTCCAAACCCTCATGGGATGCCCAGCACTGAAAACAACAGAGTGTTTTGTCCAGCCTTATCCTTCCAGAGTTTCCAGGCAGGATGATTTTTAAAAATCATATAGAACTAGAGAAGGAGAATACAGTGAAATTGGCCAAAAAGGTTGAACAGCAGAAGAAATTCCCTAATGAGCAGCAGGTCCCCCAGGCCGTGGCTTTTCCAATTCTCCCACAGGATACCCCACAGCTTTCTGGAGCCTATTGCACACATCAAGATGCAGCAGCTTTTCAGATTGCAAAGCAGATTGAGAGAGAGCAAGAGAGGAGGAGAAAAGTAGCAAGAGGACAAATTTCTTCCTCTAGCCATTTTTAATTGTCATTTCTAGAAAAAGCCCTCAAAAACAGTAAGAATGTTAAAGCCAAACGGAGTCACTGGAATTTATTGATGAAGTGAAAGCCAAACAAATCCAGCTTCTCTTTCCTCCACGAGCTGTATTTCTTTAAAATTACTAAAAAGCCACACTGCTCTCTCTGGAGCTGGACTGCCAAGAAGAATGTACTTGGGTCTAAAAGACCTTTTTTTCTCATGTGGTCTCTCTCCCTCTCTCAGCTCCCTTCCCCTGTCCTTTGCCAGCTGGTTGGTGCAGCTGGCAGTGATGCCAAGTGCCTTGCTGCAGTGGAGCCCTGGGCACTGAGCAGGGACAATAATCAGTGATCAGGGAAGCATGGACTGAACACGCCGTGACACTGAGTGCTGGGCCCACTGCTCCTCCCTGCAGGATGCAAATGGAGCTGGGCAGCAGGAAAATCCAGTGCTCAAGCACTAGAAAGATGCTAATGGCAGTGGTGACCTATGGGCTGTGCAGGCCTGGCAGTGTAAATCAGCCACCAAGGCCAGCACTGGAGAAAGGAAGGGGCTGTGTGTGACTGTGCCCAGGCCCTGGGGCATTACTGGGCCCCCAACCCCACTGCCCAGTGTGGGTGCCCGATGGGGGAACCACTCCTGGTCCTTTCTTGGCACAGCTCAGCCTTCTCTTTATCTGCCATCCCGGGTTTTGGCCCCACGGGATGCGCTGGAGCAGAAGGTTTGGGCATCACAGAAGGTTTGGGCATCACAGAAGGTTTGGCCATCACAGAAGGTTTGGCCATCACAGAAGGTTTGGCCATCACACCCTTCTCCTTGGCACCTCTGCTCAGCAGGACTGCAGTCACTGGTGCTGGGATTTCAGTGCAGCAGAGTTTGCTGAAATTCTAGTGATTTCAACTCCTACTTTCCCAAACAAAGGTGTAGTTGATACTGTCAGTGGATTCCAGGTGAATGTTTACTGCAGCACAAACCACTCATCCTGACCAAATGGATAAGCAGCATCCCTAGTGAGGGAGCCAGGAACAGACTGGCTCATGTGTTTAAAAGGCTGGCTGAGA
Organism: Polioptila caerulea; assembly: GCA_013397295.1. Lineage (NCBI taxonomy): Eukaryota > Metazoa > Chordata > Aves > Passeriformes > Certhiidae > Polioptila > Polioptila caerulea. Next base: position 916,050 of record VYXF01002805.1, on the reverse strand, counting down.
ATTCAGCCATTATTTGAGAATACTGTTTTGTTTTTGTTTTTTTTTCTTTCTGCAAAATTCAAAGTCATTAAACTGATTTCCTTTTAATGTCTCTTGACTCTTGTGCTTTGCTAAATGAGTATTTCCCTTCTGTGCATTCTGCATCCTCTCAAAAACAGCTGCACACCCACTGCCTCAGAAAAGGTCTGAGTCTGAACTCAGAAGGTTCAGGGACTTACAAAAACCCCTGGGAATGCGGTTTTAACTAAGTAGGAATCACACAAACTACCAGCAGCAGGTTTGTAGAGAACAAGGCAACACATGAGTACAGCTGCAATTTAAAGGATGATTTCCAAAAAGGAGAGGCCGTTGAACAAAGCAGCAGAAATAAAGTGACCTTTCAGCACAGAGCTCACACAGCAATTGGTAGCCAAGAAGCAGAAGCCTGACACCTCCTCCGAGGGCACCCACACAAAGCTGGTTAACTACAAAGGAACAGTTACCAAAAAACTTGGAGAGAGCAGAAAAAGGCTCATTCTGCAGGGCACAGCAATCTCTTACTGGCCTGGGGAAAAAAATGTAGTTTTTATTCAGGTAAAGTCCTCACTAAAACCTGGGAGAGTATTGAGTAGGTAAAAATAAGACCCTCAGGGTCCAGCCAGCCTATCCCATCTTACTTATGAACTCTCAGATAGAGAGAACAACATTTTGCCCACGGAGCCTCTTCCCTGCTCTACTCCATGATCTCCTGTGAGCTCCCAGGAAAGTTCTTGATGGTTCATGATGTTTAAATCAAGGCGTAAGCTGATTTATTGTAGCAGAACAACACCGCCTGTGTATGTCTGCTTCAGGATTCTTTCTTGCTACAGTTATCTTTTTACATCTCTTCAGAGCACAGGAAACATATGACACAATCTGAATATTTATGGCACGCTGTGTAAAAAAGCAGGAGCTCCTCTTCTGTACCCATCTCATTACAGGAGTTTACAATTTTGGAAAGGCTTCCTGTCTGGGACCAACCTGAATGTGGTATTTCCACTCCACTGTTAAACCAAACTAATACAGTGGTATAAATCACAGAGGATTTAAAATCTTCCAGCAGCCTTTTCCAAACCAGAGCCCATGTAAAAAAGTTCAGCTAGCCACTCTCCTTCATCTGAGGGGAAAGCTTGCCTTAGGCACAAACAAAGCTTCAAATTGATTTAATTTAAAATTTCAAACTTCTGTATGCTGCTCAGCTTCCGACTGCCATCTGCTTTTTCAGCTTGCCATGACAGAGAGCACATTTTTTACTATGTTTGTTCAAGCAGGTCCATCAGTACAATATTAATTTTCAGAGTTTGGGAGTTCTGTATGCTTTTAAAAGCCTCTAGTTATAAATCAATATAAAATACCAATAAAAATACCACGACTCGTTCGGCCAGATTTCAAAATTGCATCTTCTCAACCTGAAGTCAGCCTCTGTTATGTTCTCAAACTGACCCTTCCATTTGCTTGTGCTGCACCAAACACAAAGGTCCCTTGTGATCTTAAACTGGAACCTTTCCTATCAGCCACGAGTCTCCAACAAGCAGAACCCAAATGTATTTCAGTCACATCAGGGGAAGACACCCCTGCTCAGATATTCCAAGAGCAGAGCAGTGAAACCACCTTTCCAGTAGGAATTCAGTTTCTCTCAAATCAGACCTGTCTTGACATCCTGTTCCAGCCATTCCAGGGCCTTTCCTCCCACCCATTTTCTTTTATATTAAGGCTTCCTTTATAAAACTGATTTTGCAAAGAACAAAGGCTGTCACTTGGGACCTCTCCACTAAGTTAATCTACTTTTCCAAACTGTTTAACTGATGTGTTGCATTGTGCCAAGGCAAGAATGAGCAGAGCTCTTCTTCCACTTGCAAATGCACTAAAATTAAGTTCTTCACTAGGCTTTGCACTTAAAATATGGATCTTTTGCATCCTTCCAGAACACCCTCCTTCCAACAAACACATTCCTAGAGACAGGCATATGTTACAAACATTCCAATGAAATGAACTTTGGAGGAAACTGCAGCTTGTGCCTGTCCCTGCTGAGAAGCCAGAATTGTGCCAGGTCATGGCTAAAACTGGAAAACTCCATTAATAGATGGGATGTGAGGCAGCCCAGGATGGGTGGCTGTGATTTCCTTGTGGGTGCAGCCCTGAATTCACCCCAGGCTGTGTCCAGCCCTCCCCCTTGCCAAAACCACAGCAGTGGGCACTGGACCTAAAGTCCCAGTTTGCTTTGCACAAGGAACTGTGCAGCAATTAATAACTCTTTTAGATGAAAAATAAAACCCTGTCCACAGTGGTCACCCCAGTGCTCTTTACAATTCTTCAGCCTAACAGAAATTCTAATTTGTCCAGCTGTATCTTCCACCTAAATTCTCCTCCCAGCCTCAGCAGCCGGACACCAGTGGGGGATTCCCTCCCTGATCCCCCTCTGACCCGTCCTATTTCTATTCAGCAGTGAACTAACAACCCCAGCTCTGCTCTGACACTCACACAGCACTTCAAGGTCTCCCTGAGAGGCAACACATAAATGTAAATTCTATAATTATTTGAAAGCAGAGTCTCTTCCAGCCTCAGTGAGATCTGATAGCATCTCTGCCTTATAAATAATGTAATGTGCTGGCAGGGTTTGCTTCTCTGTACAAGGCACAGAAGGCCCAGCTGGAGCACAAACAAGAATACAAGGAAAACACGGTTGACAAAAAATGTACTGGGAGACCCAAAAAGATGTAATCTACAGATCTCAGCATAGATGGACATCAGGACTTTTTTTTCTGATTTAGGGCAGCATCTGTGATTGGTGGCAATTTGGGAAAGATGAGAAAGCAGAGCTGAGCTGCACTGGAGATGTGAGAGTTGCAAACACCCCAAATATTTCAGTCAAATCTCTTTTGCAGTTCTACCTTCAAAGCAAAGATGGCAAAATAAAAAAAACCGCTGTTGTCAAGATCCTGAAAAACAAACAATCAAGGGGTAAAAAAAAATAATTAAATTTCAGAGGTGTCTTTCCAACACCCCTCCACCAGAATTGGCTATTTTTTGGTGGGTTTGTAAAAGAACTCAGACACCTCACAGAGCTCCCAGAAAGCCCTCACCTCTTGCTGATCATGCCTGCATTTTCTGAGATAAAAGGCTGAGGGCAAGGATCTGGTTTACTGTAAATAAACCACAAACTACTGGACCATCTGGAGCTTTCTGTGCTTTCTGCTGGCTCGGCAATTTTAAGGAGGCTTGTTTCCAAATGATGACACAGTTTGGGGGATTTAAACCATAATCTTTAAAACACATATTTAAAAGGTATTAGCTAATTATTGAGGCTGTAACTGCTTCAAAACCAGCAAATAAACCAAAATTCTTTGAACTGGCAGTTTTGGAGTTAGTGGGTGTTTGAAATGAGTTATGGGTAAGACCATTTGATTGACTTGTGTGGAGATGGACTGTAAATGAGAGGGGAAAAGGTGCCTGGTCTTTGTGAAGGGAAAAAATCGATCTGGAACCAGCCAAGGAGAGTTCACCCTGGAGGGAACAGCCCCGACGGCACAAGAGCAGCCAAATTTCACCCACCGTGGCAGGAACTGCTGTGCAGCTTATAAACCACTTACAACACATTTAAACTTTTCCATAGGCTGCCTGAATAGCAACACATTTTTCCCAGGGAAATTATGACTTATCACAAATTTAATGCTTATGTACTACAAAAATTTCTCCCTTCCTTCTGTGCCTGCAGCTTTATTCGCTTTGGTTATCTGCTGTGGGACTGTCAGCCATGCCTGCTCCTTTTTCACTAACAGACCCATTTTTCCCCTGATATGTTTCCCAAACAACCATCCTAAAGACAATTTTTGAAAAAAAAAAGGACCTCAAGCTGTGTATTATTAATTTGAGGTCAGTACAGGAGGCCCCAAATCAGCATCAAACCAGTTATATCCAAGCACATTCCCACTCACCATGAATCCTGTGTCAAGTCAGTGGGTTTATCTCTATTTTGTCTCATTCCTGTAAATAATGTGGGTGATTCATTCCCAAATCTGAAGCAGACAGCCCCAAGCATGCCTGTAAGAGTGATGCTTTTGGGAGTGTTGGGGTTCAGGGGGTCCCAGGTGGGGCAGGAGGAGAAATCCCCTTTCCAGAAGGTGTTCAGACACAGATTGACAGGGGATGAAAACCTGATAGCAGCCATTTGTTACAATTAATGTTTAATTAAGAGCAGATGTTATTAGTTTTGCGTCAGAAAACCAACATGTCTTCTATGCATGGATGGAAATTCTGAGTTTGGTGATAAATAAACAATTCATAAATGAATGCAGCAGAGAGTTTCTAACAGGGATGCTGTCTGGGAACCATGCTGTTCCTAAAGCCTGAAGAAAACAACACGAGTCTGTTTTCCCTTCCTTCTTCATCATCCTCTAATGTTCACACTGGGAAAGACAGAAAGATGGATGCATCTGGTTTTGGCTTTTATACAAGTCTCCAACCATATATATATTATATACATATATTGAAAAACACAACTCTCCCTTTTTCTTTCCTAGAAAGCCATCAGATTCTGCAGCATTTGCTGCATCTCCAGACTCTGCCCATAAACATAAAAAATTCTAGCGCAAATCTTCACTTCCTTTTTTTATTATCCCACTTTTTTTTTTT
>VYXF01002805.1:835798-911343 GCA_013397295.1 Polioptila caerulea | reverse complement strand
TTTTTTTTTTTAATAATATTAACCTGCTCCATCTAAGTCCTTATTTTCAGCATTCCATTTTTTTGGTCAAACAGACACAGGAATGAACTTTGCATTTAAGCCATGTACTTCAGAAAGAAGATATCATGCAGCCAGTAAACACATCATGTGCCCATTGTATTTTGGAAAAGGGTTAGAACTGGGTAAAGCTCTTGTGAGAGGGATGAAAATATTCCTGAATGCATATAAAAGACTTTCAAAAAGCCAATAAATACAGCAATATTGTGGCCCCCTACAACAAAATGACACGGCTGGAAAATGATCTCAAGAAACAATTTTCATGCCAGTGTAAGTCTTATTAATGATGAAGAGTTCACTGTTAAAGGCAGTGAAGGGAAGGGAATGCACTGGCATTACATTTCAGTAACCAGGGACCCTCTGGAACTGGAACTTCAAAATAGGATTTCTTAAAAGCTTTTTCTTTCCTAAATTCCCTTTGCAGAAGCCTGCTTATTCTTTCATAATCACTTCAAAGCAATCCCCAGCCTTGCAATAAAGTAAATTCAAAGCAATTAGAGAGTAGATCTACACAGCAAGACCAAACAGTGCTTATAGAGGGTTTCTGTAAAGTGGTTCTGCATACATTTTCCTTGGAATGACATTATTTGTATAAAGAAATAGGGGGATATTTTATGAAGGGAAAGAAAATACGAAACAAATTTATGGCAGCAAATAGAAACACTGCATCTCTGGAGTGTGATATTAGATTGCAGTTTGCAAGCACAACCAACACAGCATCGCCCTGCCACGTTCATGCATTTTAGTGAACAATAACAGAGAAGGGAAAAAAAAAAAAAAAAAAGAAGGAAAGGCGTCTCTGCAGCGTGCTACAATAACAGCCACCACGTCCTACAATAACAAGCTACATATGTTCAGGAATAAACAGACCAAGTTTGCATTTTCCTGCCCCGGCTCCCAGCGGCCCTGCCTTGCTGCTTTGCCAATTGACGTTTTCACAAGGCAACCCTGTGAAATGCAAAACTGCCTCTTGCCTCTCCCCGATGCTGCTGGTGCTGGGAGGGGAGCTGAGCTGTGCTCAGCTGAGGTGTGGGTATTTCATTGTGATGCAAATAAATGTAACAGTTAAGAATATAATTTTGGGGAGATGTCAGTGGCGTAATTACTCACATGGCTTCCAGCCAATTAAACAGTAGGTGAATTAGCCCATTTAATTTGGTTTGGAATTTCAGTGCAAGGTGTTTTATGCTTTGTATTCTGTCAACATTTTGCTGAACTATACGTTAATAATTCTGATCGCTCTCGAAATAACATCTGGGTAAATTTGGTCTGGAGAACAAGAACCGCTGCCTGAAAGGTTGCACACACCTGTGATCCCAGTTGTGCAGGCAGATTGACTCCAACAAAAGCTCCATTCAAGGAAGATGGAAGCCTTGATTGCTTGTAAGCCCATTAAAAACTCTGAATGGCCATGAAGATGAAACAAGGAAGCGCTTTAGGACTCTGAAGTTGGAAGTCTTGGAGGAGAAATGGCAATAAAAGAACAACACAAAGTGATTATTGCCAGTATAAAAAGACAAGCGTAGAACAGTAACCGAAAAGGAAAAAGAGGGGGAAAAGTGTCATATCTCTTCTTGGAGACTGCTGTGATTCAGCTAATCTCCTCTATTAGCAGATGATCACAATACACGATTGTCCTCAGCAAATGTGGAAACAGAGGCACTCCCGGGTTAGAGGAGAAGCACTTCACAGCTGCCCTAAGGAAACTCGGAACAGGCACACGAACATTGCAACTGGAGATTACAGTTAATGACAATAACAGCACACAGAGATTAGCTGGAGAACTAAAATGCCCCTTTTAAAAAGGGCCTGATGAGAGCCAAACTAATACAGCAGCGAACGCCTATTAACCACAGAAATGCGAGAGAGTGCAAGGTCCGGATGAGATGCTCTTTTTATGCCAGGAGCTGGTTCATTTTAGTCTCCCATTGTCAATGACTAAAACGAAGAGGGTCCTTGGGTGTGCTCAGCATCTCTCATTGAAATTCAGTCACTGTTGCTGAGCCCTGATTGAGTCACTTCATCTGCAGACTTCATTTCTGAGAATTCTAAGAATAAGTACCAGGCTCTGAGATGGGAAACCTCTGTGTGAGAGATCAGCCCATTGTCACTCCAGCCTGAAACAATGCAGGCAAGGAGGAGAAACACTGAATGGTTTTATTTAGGTGTACAGCAGGACTGGAATCCCAGGGATGCTTTCAGGGGAATTGCTGCATCAGAGCTGGATCACTTTGTCCATCTTATCCAGCTTCAGAATCCTTTCAGGATTCCTAACATTAGAGAAGAGAAATCTGATGTGCAGCTACAGATCTTCTCAGTTCAAGGGTAATATTCTGCACAACCAGACACCCCCGTGTAGCAGAAGAGAAGGCAGAGGTTGGACTGTGCTGTCCAGTGTTGCACAGCCCAGAACAGCCCTCAGGAGTTACACCTGTAAAACACAAGTTTGGGATCTGAATTGCAGCCTTGGACTCCTTTACTTGTGTATTCAACACTTTAATCAAACAAGTTGTTCTATGCCTCCCATGCCTCATTCCTCCCATTTCAAATATCAGAATAAATCAGTGATTCATATTTCAAAAGCATTATGAGATCTTTGCGTGTAGCGTGCTCCATAGCATTATTGTTATTTATAATTAACAGCAGGGTTGCTCCACTATTAATAACACTTAGCAGCAGTGCTTTTCATCTTCAAACCACTTTCTGAGCACTAATTAACTTCAGACTTCTGTTGTTCAGAACATCTTACTTGTTGTTCTGCCTCCCTCAGTTCCCTGCGTTACAGGCACAACAGGGAAAACCCTGTGAGCTTCAGGCACCTTGATACTGAATATTTCACTTTAGAGGGTCACTTAAGAACTCCCATAGCAGGAATTGGTTCCACCTTGACAAATTTTCTCCGAGGCGTCTTTATAAGACACTGGAGTGGATCCACACTGCCCTTTTTAATGGGAACTGTGTAGAGTAAGCCATGCACAAACAGATTTCCATGAGTTTCCTGGATTTTCTCCCCTGCCTGAGCACTGCCTCTCTCTCCTTGCTGCGATGTGGAATTACCAGAGACTGCTGAGGGGTGCTTGGGAATCCCCAAAACAGCTCTGCACTCACTGTAATGGGAACAGAGATGAAAAATGCATTTTCTTCACTCTTCACTTTATCTCACCCAGAATTTCATTCCAGCAGCAACATCTCAAGGCAGCTGGTCCCATTTTTTTTCTTCATTTCTCAGGTATACAGAATGTGGCACATAGCCCATTTTTAGTGAAGGATTTCTTACTCAGTAATGTATTTTCTGTGTTGGCATCTGCAGGACAAGGCAGCACAAGAGACCCCTGGATCCTTCAGGATGAGCTGGTCGGCAAGGAGCAGCAGGATCCTGCTTTAGCTCCTCTCCTGCCAGGAGAGTCAGAGCATCCCAAGCAATTTAGGTGCTTTAGGTGTAATCAACATTTATCAGGCCCCCAGTGTCCTTGGAGCACAGGATGCTCTCAACTTTGGAAGAGAAACTGAGAGAAAAGGGCTTGGAGAGGGGAAATGAATCTATAGGAATGTAATGGGGAAAAATAACAAGAATGAATCAACAATAGCAAAGAAATGTGGATTCTTTACAAATCATTCCTTTGGCTCATACTGATTTGGACCAATTATTTATTGAAGGGATGCTGACTCCTTTTAATCTGCTTGGCTAATCATTCAGCATCAAACACAGATCAATACAAACCCTATTTATTAGGCCCAGCTTTAAAAACTGCCACCTCCCTACAGGTTCTTTTTGCATCCTTCTTTTGCATGTCTCTACCAAGAGTGCAGGAAAAGCAGTAAGAACTTCCCTCACAGATGTTCCTGTGTCCTCTGGAGTGGACACTGCATGCTGCCTTTCCTGCACATTTTCACCACGAGATGGGGATTGGCATCACCCAGTTTGCACATGTTTGTAAAGGGATTGCATTGGCTCACTATTAGGTATGGCTTCAGTTCATGGAATTTTATCTCACCCATTATACTAAAAGCACAGTTACTTATTCCAGGGCTTCCTCTTTTTTTCCTTATTTTTTTTAAAATAAAAAATCTGTAACAGCAAAAACCCCCAGTCAGTGAAACCATCCATTGATTTACATGATCATAAGAGGGCACTTCAAGGGGTACACTAATTATGCCTTCTCAGCATATATTTGGCCCTGGAGGTAACAATAACATAAATTCTTCATTGTGCTCTAATTTAGCATCCAAAGATTAGCATATTCTACCCCTTTTATAAATTACAGAGTTTCCAGCACACTCTGCTTTTAAAATCCAGAAGTGAAATGTATATACTGTTGATTTGCAAACTGACAGGGGCCCCTCACCCAGAGCACTGGAATCATGTCCAGTGGAATGAATATCCACTGTGGGCCCCTTCCAACCTTTCCCATTCTGTGATTCTGTGAAACAAATCACGTAACCAGCTGCTGGAGTAGCAGCCAAACACCCAGACTAGTGCACCATATAATTCAATTGATTGCCCTGAGAAACAATAATATAGTTATAATACTTCTACTGGCTTGATCCCCAGGGGAGCAAATTTACTCTGGTCTCCCTAACTGGTTGATAACATATTTAAATGCCAGTCAGTCACTAATCCGTTGCTGCTCCATCCTCTGAGAGCTGCTTTATTGAACACTGTAATTGCCTGGATGTTGTTTTTCATTTCTGTAGCTGTTGCTGTTAATTAAATATTTCATAGAAAGCTCTCTCTGACATTTCTTACTGCATTCTTGAATATCTGATAAGATACACAAGCTGAATATTTGTACCTGCTGCTCTCTGCTGATACTCTTGTCCTAGATTCGAACCCCCAAAACACTAAAGAAATGACACACTTTTAGTGAAATTGGGACTCACACTGTTAGAGGGCTGAGGAGAGCAGAATGAAATAGAGGCATATGCCATGTCTGTTGGATCCCAGATGTCAGCTGAAGCAGGATGTACATCTGGACTGCAGGATTTACCTTCCTTCTCCCTGTAAATGTGGCAGATGTGGGCACAGCATCAGTGGCAGGATTGATTTTCTGGAGTCAAACCTTAGCAGTAAATGTCAGAGTGGACTTCTAAAAAAAAAATCTTGGAGGAAGGTAAGGCTCAGAATTAGCTGACTTTGTGTGCCATGGTACAAGAGAAAGGCAGCATGAAGAGGCATTGTGGCAGCTCCTGGTGGGGTTCCCTATTAACTGAGGGGGCAGATCCAGCTGTGGACATGCAATGCCCAGTAGAACAAGAGGACCAAGGGGTTAAGGTGAGTTGGGGATGTCATAACACCCAGAAATTCCCTAACACCTGAGATGCAATGTTGTTGTTTTCATGCTGTACTCTAATGACTACTGCCTCCCAAATTAACAAGACTGTTAATGAAAACAAACCACTGCTAATGCTCTGAATTAACTTGTCCAAAGGGCTCTGACAAACAAGTCTGGAGCAGTAACAAAGTGTACGGGCTTTGCTTGGCAAGGGCTGGGGGGTGCCACCCAGGTGTTTTCTGTGGGAAGCTGCCAGAAATTTCCCTCATGTCCAAGGGAGCCAACTCCAGCAGGCTCCAGGATGGACCCAGCATTGGCCACAGATGAGCCCATCATGGAGTAACATCACAAAGAAGGGGGAATGTGGCTGTGCAAGAGCAGCTGCAGCTGAGGAGTGAGAATGTGAGAGAAACATTCCTGGATGCAGATCCCAGGTCAGAGGGGAAGGAGGAGCAGGAGATTCTCCTGCAGCCCATGGGAGAAGCAGAATGTAACCTGGCAGCCCACAGAGCTCCATGGTGGAGCTGAGATCCACCTGCAGCCCATGGGGAACCCCACACTGGAACAGGGGAATGCCCAAAGGAGGCTGTGACCCCACGGGGCAGGCTCCTGGCAGGAGAGAGGTGGTAGCATGGGGAGAGGAGCTGCAGTAGGTTTGCTGGCAGGGCTCGTGACCCTGAGGAGACTCTCAAAGGAGCAGCCTGCTCCTGAAGGACTGCAGCCTCTGGAAGGACCCACACTGGAGCAGTTTGGGAAGAACTGCAGCCCCAGGGAAGGACCCACGCTGGAGAAGTTCATGAGTCCCATGGGAGGCATCCCACACTGGAGCAGGGAAGAGTGTGAGGAGTCTTCCACCTGAGGAGGAAGGAGATACTTCCATGCCAGGCATTTACATGGTGTACATCCACAGGAAAGGTGTGTATGCACACACATACACCTGCTGATCTTAAATAATCTGGATTAGTTAAGCACTTAACTAACACAACTTTAAACTGAAGTTCAGATGTTCTAAATGCTTAAATAATCAGGATGAAATCCCAGCACCACTAAAGTGTTTGACAAAGCCTCTATTAAGTTCAGGGGAATGCAACATTTTATTGGCTTTTCCATTCTTCATTTGTTTAATGCCACCAGCATGATTAGTGAGCCATCACATTTAGAAACTAAGATGCTGCATGGACAATCTAAGGAACAGTCCCTTGGGAGCTGTTTATCACCAGCTCCTGGATGTCCTCTTAGCAAATGGAAAACATTGGTGTATGCCAGAAGTCCCAGAACATTGGATGCTGGGATGCCAACAGCTCCACACAGCCAATATAGGAGACAATATGTTGTGAAAAATTCATGTAAGGAATGAAGTTGTTTCTGGGACATTATTTTGGAAAGCCTTGTAAGTCCTTCACCAGCCCATCTGCTGAAACTTTATTCTGTACATTGACTTTGCTCGGAGCCTGGTGTGTGGATCTGCTGCTCCAGGGCCTTCCCATGGTCTAGTTGCACTGATATTCCTGCAGATGATTTATTCTCCAAGAAGCCTTCTAGATGCCACTTCCACAGCATCCCTTTTTCTTTAACATGGTCGGGTTAAAAATCATTCCCCTTTCAAAACAAAACTGATAACCCTTTTCATCCCACTGTCCTGGACCGTGAGATTTTAGAAGCTGGTGGCTCTCTCCTCACTGAAAATGGGCAAGAACTGCAGCACGTGAGCACAGAGGAGCCAGGGAGGGTCCTGGCACTGGGACACTGAGCTTTTCCTCTGAAAACTGAAACCAAGCTAAATTTGAATTTGAATTTTGGTTCTACCATAGGTTAAAAGCTTGCACAAAGTCACTTCTGCTCAGCTGACAAGAGGTCACTTGATCATTAGAACAAGCTCAATCCATCTTTGAGCATTTTGGGAAATTCTCAGCTGCCTCTTGCTCTACATTTATCAGCAAGGGGATCAGGGAAACAAGTGATGCTTCCCACCACTCTACCCACAGCCCAGTGTTTCATCCTAGGTTTGATAAGAATGGCATTTTGTCTCTTTGCCTTAGTGATACCATCTTTTATGAAATCTAAAATGAAAAATGGGTTTTTCTTTTGTCCCAACTTTGCAAGTTCTTCGACTTCCAGTTATTTATTTTAATTTATGCACCACTCTGTGCCTGTACTCTGCTCTAATTTACACCCCATGCTCTCTGCTGCGTAATTCTGTGAGCTGGAGATACCTGAGATGAAATAATCCATATGAAATAAAGCTACTGTGCATGGCCTGAAGAGCTCTTGCTTCACCTGCCCTAAGTAGGCAGGACCCCAGGAGGGATCACAGGACCAAAATTCAGTCTGGTACTGAGTCTTCAAGTCTTCTTTCATTTGCAAGGAAAAACTCACTCCTGAAAATAAGTAGGGAAGTTCCCCATGGGAAACAGTTTGTTTCTCTAAGAGGATCCATGGGGACAAACATCAGAGCAACAATTCGAGCCCCGGCTTCCTTCGGCGTGGGGGAAGTGAGCCAGGGAAGGGCTGGTGGCTGGGAAGGGCTTTCTGCGCTTCCTTTGAGCTTTGTCTCACACCGGGAGTGCCCTTAGGAGGGGCTTTGACTTCAGATCGAGACAGGGTGACAGGAAAGGGAAGGCAGTGCCCACGCTGCTGCCGCCACCCCGGCACTCAGCAGCGCTGCAGCTCTCCGGGGAGACGAGCAATGCACGGCTGCATGCGCGGCTGCATGCGCGGCTGCATGCACTGCATGGGGCTCGGGTTTGGTGCATTTATCACTCTGCAGGTTTACATCGGCTCCTGCTGGCAGCCCCTTATTTCTGCCTAGTTAAGGGAGGATTCAGCGGAGCATTCTCTCCCAAAAGAAATGTTCTCCTTTCCTGCACCACAGGTGACAATGTGGCGTCTCCCAGCACGACTTGGAGGCTTTCCAACAGTCAGGGATCCTCCTGGAGAGACCCTTTTGAGTCTCCCTGCCCGAGTTTAACCTGCCATGTTCCTAATGTGATTAAGACTCTCAGTTCCCTGCCAGAGTGACAGCACGAGACAAGCGGGACTTGGCAAGGATGTAGGAGGATGCAGGGTGGCAAAATCAGGGAGAGGATGACCAAAGTCTCAGGGGCCTTTGCATTCACTGTAGCAGCATTTCCATCTCCCAGTGACCACTGCTGAGCATTCTGACAGCTCCAAACTGCCAGATAACAACAGATTTGTTACAGACCTCTGGGCCAAGAATTAAGGGCAGATATATTCTGTTCTTTCTATGTAAAAAGGAAGTGATCACACAGACAAGCAAGCAGAAAATTCAGTGGAAAGAACGCACTCAGTCATGTATCAAAGAAGAAGGTATTTACAAGCTCACAAGAGCAATGTGCAAAGATTCTTAAACTAGAGATTTCTTTCTGTAAAATTTAAAAAAAGCAAACAACAATGAAGACAAATAATTTAACCATATTTTGAGGCTGGCAAGTGTTCTTAAGCCTTATGAAAAATTATATGGTGATTCTAAAGCCAGATTATTTTAAGCAGTCCTTCTCCTCACCCCCAAAATCTGAAATGCAGCTAGAGATGGACCAGAATATTTACAAACTTGTACTGAACTCATGAATCTGTTTCAACCCACCAAACAGCTTGTGATCTAAACCAGCGAAGATTCTTAGATTAATATTTCAAACTTTTTAACATGAAATGAATTTCCAAGGTTCCTTTGAGTAAATACTAAAAATCTTTCCTCCAGCATTTTCATTTTGATAAGAAATGAAAATATGCTTCCTTTAGGATTAAATAAAAATTATTTCAAAATAAATAACAGAATAATTGAACAACTGATGGAGGTATTGAACCTGGATGAACAAACTCATCACCAACCGTTAAAAGTAGTTTTTTTCTCAATTCTTCCAATAACTGGAATACTTCAGGAAGGGAACAGAGGGTCTCCCTCCCCTGTCCAACCTGCACACAGGTGCCCAGAAGCCACTGAGTGGCACGTGTTTGTGCATTAACCTCAGTGCCTGAGTGTCCAGTTTTCTACAAATACTCAAATCTGGTAATTATCATCATAACAACTCAGTATTGTCCTTGATTTGTGTTTTAATCTCCATAATTAAAGTGTCTAGCTGCCACAGCAACAGACGCTATAGAAGCATGTCTGCTGTGCAATCATAAAATTAATTAAAACCACAAAGTGGCTGCACAATAAGGAAAGCACTAGATGGAATGGGAGACCAGAGGCTTTAAAAAAATCCTTTGGAGAACCTTTCACTGCAGTGTGTCTCAGCCAAGGAGCAGATGCTGTCCTGCGAGGCCATCCCAGAGTTTGGAGGGGCTCATTCCAGCTCCCGTGCGTGTGTTTGCATCCCAAATAATCAGCAGACTGGCCCCTTGTGGCCACTTCAGCAAAGGAAGGAAAACCCAAACAATACCTAAAATGAGTAAACCCTCCCACCCTGAGAGAGGGAGCCCTTTTAGAGATTAAGGCATTTCTGGTGCCTGTGATAATTGTTGTCTACCAGCAGGCACGTCCTCTAGGACACAGCACCCTCCTCAAAGATCCTACAAAACTGGAATTAGCCTGATTAATTCCCAAAGCAAAAAAAAAAAAAAGCACATTCCCCGAACTCCAAGATGCCTTTTTCACTCCAGCTCTCTACCACACAGCAACATCCCCTATTCCTTTCAGGATCTCCAGCATCCTGAGGGACAGGCTCTCTGTCCTACCAGAACTGCCAAAATAAGGGGGCATTCCCTTGCCCAACCCAACTGATGGGGTGCATGGCTGTGCACCTTAGGGTGTGTGCACACAAACTGGGCTGTAATCCCAAGGCTGTCTCTTCCCCACTCTTTTTTGGGCATGAAATGACCCAAACCTATTAAAAGAGAAATCAAGGCTGAGACCCCCTCCAAGAGAAGCGCTGAGAATACTCAGTGAGAGCAGGGAAGCAGGTGAGTACAGGGGGAAGGTTCAGGAAAGCCCCTTTTATTTTTTAATCAACAGCAACTACAGGGGAGAAACCAGCTGTGAACTTGTCAGACGTGCTGATGATGCACAACCATGGGGGCCAGTCAATAGAGGGCCAAGCAGCAAGGGAACTTCAAAGGGAAACCACACTCGCCGTGTAATTGGAGTGAAACACGGCAAAGAAAAGGGAAAAGAGAAAGATGCCTGCTGGGGACACCTGGGGCTGTGGGGAGGGGAGGTGCTTGGTTTTGCTTCAAGTAGTAAAAGGGAAGGTACCACGTGTTGGTATATTAATTCCTGGCTTGAGCAGATCTGGTGTGCAAGGCTGTCTCTGACCCATTTTGCCCCTCTACGGCAAAATTTACTGCAAAGATTCAGCCTGAACACATGTAGCCTATATAATGGTCATCTCTCTGACAGGAGCTGTAGTTTGTAACACAGCTGGATGCTCAGGCTGATTTTAGTTTTCCACAATCCTCAGAAACAGAGGGAAATGATGCTGACTCTTTGTACCACTTGGAAAGAGCTGGGCAAATACAAAGGAAGAGTGGGAGTGACAACAGCTTTCATCAAATTTACTGAGCTTGTTTATCATGAAAAGAAAGCTGATACTGCCAGATGTGGACACCTGCATGTCAGTGAATTACCTCCACCCCTGGGAGAAAGGGAGCTGGCAGGGTCACTGCGAGTCTGCTCTCCAAGGCTGCAAAAGCACAGGCAGACTTGAACCAAGGCCCAGAACTCGAGCTGGATCCGTGGCACCGTGGAAAAGCAACTCATGGAAATTTGTCAGAGCTTGCAGAATGAGAAATGAGGTTCTGCTGGGACAGATCAGCTGGCACGAGAGGAGCTTGCACTTGTCATTTTTTGCTAGTGCCAAAAGCAGTGTCATCCTTTTGGAATCAAATCATCTTGGGAGGAATTCCAGCAAGAAAGTTCATCTCCCGAGGAACTCACAGTGCCCTTTACACCCTATTCACTTTCAAACCCAATGTCTATGGCACAGAAGTAGTGGGAGTCAAGGCATCACCTGATTGCTTTTCTGCCAGCCACTAGGTAACTCAGTGTTTTCTCTTGCTCTTCTCTTACCACAGCCTCTTGGGTTTTAGTGCTGTTGTTTCTTCTGGCTGACCCCAAATCACAGTCCCAGACAATCAGTGCTGCAATTCTTTAATTTGGTGCATCCATCCCTTGGAAATCCCCACTTAGCACAGCCTGTTTCTGCTAGTGCTGGGCGCCTCTAAGTTTTGGGAAAAGGAGCCTATTTTTATTTCAGCTTTTAATTAACAAAATGGCAATGGTGGTGGCTGGCACCTTGTGTTACAGGTGTAGGAAGGTTCAGTGTCACCCCTGACTCTTCCCATGGCTGAGCAATACTCCACAGCAGAGCAGCAGGAGGGCTGGCACGCATCCTGAGCAAGACAAACTCCAGAAATAGTATTTGCTCACAAGGAGGAACCAAAATAGATCCTCAACTGGATGCAGACTTGCTTACGACAGTGCAATCAAAACCCAAGTCGATTTTAAATGAAATCTCCAGCTCACAGTTTCCCCCTCCACACACAATTACGTTTATCACTCTACCATACACATGCACAAAAAGCAACACCACTCACTTGCCTTTCTCTTTCCTCTGGCTCCTCTTCTCAGCAACCATTTCCCAGGCAAGGAGCACAAAAGCAGCACACAGCACTTGCTCAAAGTGGTTTCACTTTGTCAGCAGATAAAAAATATCTTTTCTGATGGTTGTTTGGAGGAGTCTGTTACCCTTTGAGAGACCTGGGATTCCCTCAGAAAGCAGAAGACCTAACAGATCAACAGGTTGAGGAGACAAGGAAGTCTCTTGTTGGCAGCTAAAGATGAAGGGTCCTAAAGGGAAACTGGATTCGACACTGAAAACTGTGAACAAGCCAGGTGTGGTCCAGAAAAAACCACATGACATCTGCAAGCTGGAAATGCAGTAGCCCTTTGGTCCAGAGAGGGAAGACTTTGGGGAAGGAGAACGATAATTATGGTCGCTGTCACCTCCTAGAAGCCAGGAAAAACACCAAGGCTGCATTCAGCACTGCTCATCACAGGTGCAGCTGTCAAGCTGGATCGTCTCCAGTCCCACTTCTATCTGGGTTCAGGCTGGTGACTGTTCAGGGAAGCTACCTGGCAAGCACAGGCTGTACCCAAACCTTCCAGCAGTGCCCAGCAGCGCATCCTGCTCGCGGCTCAGGCAGGGGCTCTGTCCCTCTCCCAGGACAGGTGACAGCAGGGACAGGCTTCTCTCAGTGCACTGCTCAAAGCTGGGGTACAGGCTCAAGAGGGACAAGTCACTCTCTGGAAGTAACTGCGCTGCAGCAGGAGAGTGTTAAAATTATTGGCATGAAGCAGATCTGGATTTACTCTGGAGTAGAGATTAAAGGTGTCACTGTGACTGAGCGTAGGCTGCTGTTGCTGCTCTCTGTCAGTCAAGTTTCACATGCAGTTTTTACAACAAGCCATCTACTCATCTCTGAGTAGTTCACTACACTTTCCACACATTCGTTTCTGGAAGCACAGGCCTGAGTCTCCGGGCCAGGTTTGGGTGTTCCTGCCGTGGGGCTGCAATCCCGTCCATTTGCACTGACAATTTAATCACCTTGCACTGATTTGTCATAAGTGATCACCGACTGCTGCTAACGATGCTCCCATTGATTGCTTTGAATGGAACAATTGACAGTGACTGAAGGTCAGGCTGACACGGCCAAGATGAAACATCAGTAGAACTATACAGGGCTTTTTTTCCATACATGTACTATAAATTATTTTGAAGGTGATTCATACGAGCTTACAATGGAGTCTAAGAGCATAATTGTCTTTCATTACTATGCAAATTATGCAAAAAAATCATCTAAGATCAAGTCCTATTGATGATATACTGCTTTATCTTCTTTCTCCTCTGACAATTCACATCTGCAGCCTACAGAAGTCAGATTATTATCTATACCATTATTAACTTCATTTACTTTTCAAGGTGGTAGTTGTAGCTTTTTCTTAGAGCAGCTATTTTGACACACAATACTTAGAAACTGTGGAATTCAAAGCCAAAAGATAACAATTACTTCAACTGTCTTCACACACTTCCAAGGCAGTGTTTAAACTTTCCAAGTCTGATGGATAACTAATATAATTATAGTAAACTTGGAAAGAAAGCAGATGGCATAAACCAGGCACATGAGATATGCACCAGAAATACTTATCAGTGGAAAGAATAATGCAGCAGGGTGGTTTTATAAAGATGCTTTCTGAAATAGATTCACTAACACATATTATTTTCTACTTTAGAGCTCTTGACTGAGCATGTTCAGCACCTACAGAATTACCCAAGAAGAAATCTTGCATTTTACAGCTCTCCTCACAACTACAGTAATGATTATTTTCTTTAGGAAACATACAGACATTTTAAGAATCAATATTTCAGATTACTTACCCAGCAGCAAATCACAGCCTGCCCTTTGCATAAGTCACTTGTGAGAATCAAGTTGTCACAACCGTCCATTAGAACAGACAATGCTCCACGTTAATCTTTCCTCGAGTAACATCCTCTGACCACATGCAGCAGCAGAACAACTCAAACCACGTGATTTACTAAAGACCACACTCAAAAAGGGCTCTGAGGATCACACCAAATATCAAAAGGAGGTGCAAAACCAAAACCCGCTTTATCTAAAAAGAGTCCCTCATCTTCAAACAAAGACAAGAGTTACACTCCAAGTAAAACGAAATTTAAATCTCATATATGTTCAGAAAAAATGCATTTTGAGAGCACAGCTGAAATGTCAAAAGGGAATTCCTCCTATAAGGACTTATTCTGACACGTTACAACAAGCAATTGCCAAGACTCTCTTCCAACCCAGAGCTCCCTGCTCTCATTCCTCCAGTCTTGCTGCACAAGGAGAATCGTGGGGCTGAGGAGCTGCTGACCCTGGATGAGCACAGAGTGAGCAGTGAAATGCTTGAAGGGAAAATCCCATGGGTGGGAGCCAGCAGTGCCAGGCAGAGCCAGAACAGAGCTCTGGGAGCTGAGCCCAGCTCCCCCTGAGCACAGCCAGGGCTCAGCAGGTGACAGAGGCGGAAACAGCCCCACCAGCCACGGCCAGCACACGGCACTCAGGACATAAAAATACCATCAGATTTGGACAGGTACATTTCCCTGTTGGGAATGTTAATGAATTTGAGATGGGACCTCCAAGTTGCTTCAGATGGTGTAATTTCCTTTTTCTCATCTTCTAAGGAAGGATGAGTTCAGCTCACATCTCTATCGCGTGGTTCAGGAGGTCACAAGACCCCTGGTTACAAGACCTTTTAAGGATTTGTTAACCAATAAAATACTGCCACAAGGCAGTATTTTTAACCCAAGAGTTAAATATTTTGTTTTGAAAGTTTTGCCGCAGTGCAAACTTTTTTAACCAATCATCTAATAACACAAAAATTTACTTAACTACACTTAGGAACTTCTTATTATCTTTATAACTACTTCTAATTTTTCTAGATCTTAAACTCTGAACTTTACCTAACTTAACATGTTTCTACTTAAACTACAAATCTACATTTTTGCTTCTAGTATCGAAATTTAGAAGCCTTTTCTAAGATCTCAGGTTAAACTTTGTATTTAATTCTAAACTTCAGCCCACAGGCCCAATGTTCTAAAAGCTCTCTGCTTTTTCAATTCCAGCATTCCCCAAACAGGAAAGTCCTCAATTCTTCAGATAATCTGATCATTGTAAGCAGCTGTGGGAGATCCCCAGCACTGCTGGTTGGGTTCTACTGCCCGACTCAGTAAAAACCCTTCAATATCATTGCAGCAGGAATCTGCTTTTGACAAACCCAACACAACTTTTGTGCCTTCTGCTCATCTTCAGGACACACTGGACATCTGAAGGAACAGACACATCCAAATGCTCCATGAGCTACAGTGATTTTGCCCTTCTTGGGAAGACATTTTTATTAATAGTTATAAGTAGTATCTTATCTGTTGGGTATTTTCAAAACGTTTCTTTCCTATCAAGTGTCCCAAGTTTTATTTCACTCAAGTCTGGCCTGCTGAGGCAAAACCAAACTTCCTTCAATTAAGAGCTTTGCCATGGGAAGGACCACTGGACTACATGCTGAATTATTTAAAGCTGAGAAACTGCAGTTCAGGCACGTTTTACAGAGCTTTGGAAATTATAAAAGAGGTAGAAAACACATTTTGCCCAAAACACTGCCCTTAAAGAATTTTACTAACACCAAAAGCCACCAGTTCAAGCGAACCATTGTGCTATCAACCTAAGAAGGCAACCTTTCACACTAAAATATCACCCAACACCCACAAATTTTCTTGTTAACAGCTTTTCTCCGTGATATTCTAATGTGCTCATGCATGGCTGTCGATTGTCTCAGCCTTGCTGGGATTGCTGGAGGGGGAGCTACTGACATCTGATACCAAGGACAATTTCTGGAGCAAGGAAGATTGGTTTTTTAGCCCCCCGAGGACCTACATTACTTCCAGGAACAAGCTGGGTTTGCAGGCTGAAAAGGCAGCCAATTCTGCTGATTTGGGACAGCACATGAGGGTAACTTTCATGTACTCTCAGCTCCCCAGGGTTACTTCCCTGCTCAGGAACAAGCACACACGTGATCTGCCCTTGTTCAGGCACTCCTCTGACTCCAGGAGGCTGCTGTAATGTTATTTATGCTCCTTAGTCATCAAGGCTTTTTTTAATCCAGCTTAGGTGTGACATCTTGGGGCCAGGTGAGGAGTGGGGTGGAAAAATCCAGCCATGGATGCACTCTGCAGCAGGGCTTATCTTCTGCAAGTCAGGCCTGATTTGAGAGTGCAGTGGGGTGGAATGAGCTCCCTCAGTATCTCAAAGATCAAGGCCTGGGTAAACCCCAAATGTGAATGTGGCCCCTGTGCACAGGGCTGGCTGCCTCCCTGCACACTGAGCACGGCCACATCTTCATCTGAACTCTGCTCACGTCATCTCTGCCCAGGTTTAGCTTTAATTTGCTTTTTTGCCACAGGTAGAATGTTGGCTTTAGCATGAATTTGCTGAGGAAGTCACAGGCATTAAAAAAAGGGTCCTGATTTCAACTCTGTCCATTATGCAAATGCAATTAAAGTATGTTATCTTAATTTGGTTTAAAACCTTTAAAACACCTTGAGCAACCAGCCTAATTATACTTTCTTCCTCATGTCTTGAGTTCCAAACACTCCTTGCTTTAGTGTAAAAAAAAAAAGACCAACAAACAAGCAGAAAACCCTCTCATAAATATTTCTCAGATAAACAGCAATAATATTTTATGCTTATTTTGCCCATTTATTCCAAGGAAATGGTCGACAATTTGTGAAGCCAAGATCATTTTACCTACCTCTGGGATGGAATGTCACAACAGTTTAATCACACAGCAACACCACACAACATTGGAAGGTCAGGCACCAAGAACAATACTAACTCTAATTGAAATTACTGGGGGAATTAAGGCATGCAGAATATAATTACTCATACTGGATTTTGGCCAGTGCAAACTGGAACATGGGCCAGCACACAAAGTCCAGCCACCTCCTTCCTACCAGAAGTGCCATGAACACAAGTGGCAAGATCCCAGAGTGCAGCATCCTGTAAAATATGGCCTTTCTAGAGAGAAAACAGTCACTGAACCAGCTCCAATTTTGATGTGGGGTCTAATGCTCATTTAAGAAAACAGAAGAAAAATCTTGCATCATCTACAAACACAAACAACATCCTCAAAAAACACAAGCTAAGCAGTGATTTGGCTAACTTCAGTGTGTTTAAGCACTATGCACCAAGCTTAACACCAAACTCTAGACAGAGCCAAATGAACCTCTTCAATCAATTCTTGGCCCCAAGAACATCAACATTGCTCTTTATTGTGGGGATGAATCTGTCCCAGTGAGCTCCAGTGCCTCTCCAGCCCTGCAGAGAGAGGTGCAACAGGGAAAGGTTAAAATTATATGATTTTTAAGGACTCAGAGGCTCCCAGAAATACGTGACCCTTGTTTGGAAGCAGAGCCAGCTTCTCTTCTCTCTCTTAGTCTGGACAGGTACCACCACCTCTGTCACAAGTCCTCACTGTGTGTCCATGGATTTTCTCCAAATAGCTCCTTTCCCAATGTGTTTTTGATGGATCACAGCACCCCCTTGTTGGATCTGCCCTTTATTTCAGGGCAGATCCCCCATGGGTGAGCGTGGAGAAGCTCCTGGAGCTGCACAGTTGGGACTCAGAGGAAAGTCCCACCTTTGGCCCTTCCAGCACAATTTATTGTCATCCCTGCACCAGCACCAGCCTGCTGTGGTTTTATGTGGCCAGCTCTAAAGCAGGAATGTGATTTTATCACAGAGATAATGTTTGTCTACTTTTGTAGATGTCCTTGGGATCTAAATCTAAAAGGAGCTCTAAGCATTATTGTTATTAAAGCAACAAAACACGTCCTAGGAGCAGATACAAAGGAGGAATTCTCAAAGCACAGAAAAGCATTAAAATAAGGTCACATTCCTTAAAGTCCCATGGGATCTGAAATACAGATGCTGTGAGTAGCTAGCAACTAATTAGTTCCAAGCTACTAATACATGGTGCAGTGCTAACACAGATACACAAACACGGCCTCGTGTACACAGGCAGGGTTTGATTGTGTTTTTAAATATTTCATCTTGCAGGCCAATTATCATAAGGGAACTGATACGTAAAATTGCCAAATTCTCAATTATGGTCTCCTTTCTCCAACTCATTTCCATTTTGACCATGAAACTGTGTGCTACCCTAAAACAATTCATCAGTTATAGTAAAATGAAATTCTACGATGGCAGGGGGATTTAATGCAAGAATGAAATCCTTGGCTGAATTGTTTGCTCGGGAGGATTTAAAAAGTATATCTATAAAGTACTTTTTATAAAATATCAGAAGAGCAGGTAATTTCTGCCAAACTATCTGTATCTTCACAGGACCACGGTGGGTTTATCTGGTCCCACCTCCCTACTCAAGCAGTGCCATCCTGGAAAACACAGCACAGGACTGTGTGCAGACAGATCTGGAATATCTCCAGTGAGAGGGACTCGCCACCCTCTCTGGGCAACCTCCTCCAGTGCTCAGTCACTGCACAACAAAGAAGCTTTTCCTCATGTTCATGTGGAACTTCCATTTCTGCATCCATTTCTGCCTGTTGCATCTTCTTCTATTGCTCAGCACTGCGGGGCAGAGCCTGGTCCATGCTCTTGGCACCCTCCCTTCAGACACTGATAATGTCTCCTCCCTGATCCCACCTTCCTCCTTGTGAAAATGTAACCTAAACGTTGGTAGGAGAAATCCCAGCACAGCCTGGGAAGGGCTGCTCAACCTTGGCTGCTGATCCTCAAGATCCTTTGGCTCAGGGGTGCCCCGACTCAGCTCCTGCCATGAGCTGAACTGTGCACCTCAAGAGCTCTTCCCAGAAAGATTCCCTGGCTTGGCGTCCATTTGTGAGGAAAGGTCTGCCAATCAGACCAGGCACCTTTGGAAACTGCAGGGAGCAGCCACACTGAAATCCTGCTCTTTCCAAAGAGCTGAAACACAATGGTGTGAGCAGAAGCACCGAGGTTATTCCTGAGGTCCTGCTGGTGGCAAAGGGCAGCTGGGCTTCTCCTCCTCCTCTGTGCCTACCCTTCTCACACCTCCCTTCTCATGCCTCTTTACCCACCACTCTGCAGTGCCTGAGACAATCTCCACTGCCCTGTGTCCTTCCCCAGTGGCCTTGTTATCTTCTTCCCATCCTCCTCCCCAAGCCTTGCTGTGTTCAGCTGGCCTTCCACTGGGAATCTGCTCTTTGCACCCAGAAAAGGTGGATAACATTTACAAAAGGATATAAATAACTCCTGTGCTAAAGCTTTATTGATTTTCAATGGGATTTTGGAATCTTGTGGTTTTGTCTCCCTTTAATTTTATTTTTTTTTTGTCTCCTCTTCTTTTAATCCCTACATCACCAGTTTTTAATGCTACTGCTTTAGTAAAAGAGGAATAATATCCCTAGCATGGGATCAGCAATACATGCACTTATACTGACACAGTGGATTTCTGGAGAGCTTTTTCCCAGAGATTTTTTATGGAGAGGAAGATACAGGCTGCCAGTATAAATCCCATATAGGCCAAGCTATGGATCTGATCTGTACTGGAAGCTGCCATAACACAGAGGGTGAAAGGAACCTGGCCAATAAGGGACTGGCACATCATTACAAAATCTGCATTTACTGCAAATCCCATTACTGCAGCAGGGCTGGCTAGAGGAGAAAATTAGGGGCTTTCCTCCAAAAACTATGCAAAAATACTTCATCAGGGTTGGAAATGGATATATTATCTACTGTTAACTGTAAACGTTTATAGAAAAAAAAGGTGGGTTTTTTTGTTTAAAACTGTATGTGCCAATCATAATTTTCTATTTTTATATTATTCTACACCAAAAAATATTACAGCCCTCAATAAAGGTACTGACAAGAGACTCAGATGTGTTTCTTTAAGAACACACAAAAAAAATCTTTACTTGTAACACAGGCAGAGCTCCTGCTTTTCCCTCCCTTAAACATTTCCTCAGAGCTCTCAACAATCTTCAGCCCATGAAAAAGGGGGGTCACTCTCTCAACATTTAGAAATCTCACCTGGGTTTTCTTTATCCTTACTCTGCTCTTCATCTTCCCTTCCCCAAGTAACCTTGCCCACCACAGGTGTCCCAGACAAACCCCACCCTGCACCTGAAGAAGAAAAGATGTGAATTCTGTACAGCTTCACCTGGAATTGAAACCTGCTCCTGCATTCCCCAGCCCTCAGCTCCTGCAGCACTGATAACACAGCAGCTAACCCAGGTGGAAAGAACACAAGAAAGAGAAAAAAAAAATCTTTTTGCAATTTAGAAAATTACAGGATCTTTTTTTCTTTTTTCCATGTGAGTTTTTTTTTTTTTTTTAAGAGAACTGGAATTGTTCAAGTGTCATGGAAAGTGACCTCTTTCAGGTGTATAATTTTCTGGAAACCCCTTAAAACAATAGGCTTTTCTCTTCTTCACAAAAGGTACTTATCCCATAATTGGCATGCAGGAACAGAATCAGTATTTGCCAGCAGTAGAAGTTTTCTCAAATAAATTCAGTGTGTCAGGTGCAACCACGAATCTGTGGGATTATTATTATTCATCTGTTTAGTGCTGACAGAGCCTGGGCCCAGTATCTGCACAGAAATGGCCTTAAAAAGGAAAAATTCTCATGTAGAGAAGGACCAAAAATGGCAATTGAAATTTCCAACATTCCCTCCTCCTAGGGCTGCCTTAGACATCCATTCTCTTCTTTAAATATGCAGCTCTCTGCTTCAGTTTCTTATTTATTTATAATAAGAAACTGGTAATATTTAACACACATGTAAGAGCAGAGAGGTTTGAGCTGTAATGCATCATTGTGACCTTCAGCTGCAAGGAGCTATAGAAAAACAACAAATTAACATTCTTTGCTGTACTCTCCTGCTTTCTGCTCCTCTTTAGTCTGTGCTCATGTGTTTTACAGAGAATTAAAGTTTATTCATACAAAAGAGCCCATAATGGAGAAAATCAAAGCTTCACTTAATAAAACTTCCTTTGATGTCACTACATTTTTCTTCTATTAACCTTTCAGCTGCCATGGATGTTCTGCCTATATGCATTCATTTGTCCAGCAAAGTGGAAAATTGCTGGCAGGAGAACATCAAAAAAGAAACCATCAGATGAGATAAAAATAGAAGATTTATGAAAACCTCCTTCAAAGTTCCATGCACTATAGCATTATAAACTGAAAACTTTGCAAATTACAGCGTTCAGTCATGGCCTTCAACTTCCATGTCAGCAAAAGCCATCATACCTGTAGAGTCAAAATTCTTGGAAACAGAAGCTGGCAGATCATGCCCAGGATCAGAGGTGACTACATGAGGCACAGCACACTTCAAACAGAGCTGACATAGAGTTGGCTTTTGGTTCTGATGCCTGTTATGGAGTCAGAGGTGGGAAAAATAAAAACCACAGAGACACAAAATGATGATGAGACTTGTTGGGATTTAGAGCAGGATCCAGCTTTGCCCAATGCCATGTGCTTCACTCTTCAGGTCCTGCCCAGCCTCTGCAGCCCTCATTCCTGGCTGCTGGAATGCTCTGCCCTGTGGGACATCTCAGCTGCACCTTGGTGGAAGGGAATTTCAGTGTCAGCTCCATGCCCAGCCCCGCAGCCAGGGAGCCACAACCAGAAGCACTCGTTCACCAACACAACCCAACAAATCAAAGTTCTGCCTGCACCCTCAGCTCTGCCTCAGTGAATCAGGGTGATGCAACTGCAAGCCCTGGCTGCAGCTCTGTTTTTTCCTAGGGGAGATGGAGCACTCGTCGGCACGCTTGGCTTTTCAGGCTTGTTGCCTGCCCTGCTCAGCGGGCTGCCCTTTAACATGCTCCATCTGGCAGATTGGTGTTGACACCCTTCCCCCTCCGTGCTGGTAGGCTTGTGATGGCAGGCTTTGGGATGCCCTTCCTCCCCTCGCTTGCCTCGAGCCAGCAGAAGAGCAGCCTGCTACTCCCTATTAATTTTCCAGTAGGGAAAAACATCTTGGGGCTCCCTTGCGAGCGCATTCGGCTGCTCAGAAGCTGCTCCTGCCTCACACGAAAATGAACTGTGTCTCTGGGAGGCTTTCCAAACAAGCTTCAGCACAGGTTTGTCTCTGGGTGCCTCACATCTGCTCTCATCCCAATCTACCTTCCCAATTCTTTCCCAGGCACCTCAGAGGGGACAGTCTATGACGGCTGGGCATGGGGACATGCAATTAACCCATTCAGTCTGCTATGTCTGCATCCTTACCACCCCATCCTTCTGCTTGCAAAGGAATTTTTTCACCTTTCTAACTATTCCCTGGATTAAAAATAGGTTTCCTTCCTGAATAAACCGCATCAATCTCCCATTTTTCCTTCTTAGTGTCTCTCCAGGGTTTTCATGTTAGAGCTCACTGGCGCCATTTGCTTGTTTCCCATTAAGCAGGCAGTGCTGCATCATTCACCAGCTGAACATTTTATGATCCTTCTATAACAGGGAATTATTTTCCTTCCCATTTTAGCAAAGAGACACCAAATCAAGCCAGGTTTTACTGGACAAAAGCACAATGAAGGACCCAATGAAGAGCCCACACATTGCAATCCAAACCCTCCTGAGCAAGTCTTGCATTCACCAGAACCACTCGAACAAAGTGAAGGTGGGTATGAAATGACATTAGAACAGGCAACGAAAAGCCAACACAAATCTCTGGGACACAAAACAGAGTCAAGGGCAACAACCACAGTGTGAGTTTCTGACTTCTTATCTGGCGATTTCTCAAAATTACAAGGGGGGAATAATTGGAGGTTTGCTGCAATTCTTTCTTCAGCCGTAATAAAAAGCTTTGGGAAACAGTCAAGAGCTGTGACAGAGTAGAAATAAAAGATGGTGTAAGGCCAATGTTCACCTTGGAGTGAATGAAAGTGCAGCAGCCCCACAAAATCTCTGTGCTCACTATAACCCAGTCATCATTGGTAATTTATAGGGGTGACATGTGTGCTGCTGAAAGCAGGGAAGAGTTGAAGAAGTGGCTGCTCGATATTTGGGTTCAGCTGTTTCTGATATGAACTGCCCTAGTGGTAACTAATGAAATAAAAATAAAGCCTTCGCCTTCAGCCTGACAGAGGCAGCCCTGACCTTAATTTGCCACAGAGATCTTTGATGAGTATGAAAGTGTTTCCCTCCAATATCTTAGAAGGACAGCACGCTGCCTAATGAGCTGGAGGTCTCAAACCCACAGGCACCACGGTAATTACAAAGGGGTATTTAATTATCTAACCCTGGCATCTAAAGGATTAACAAACCTTGATAATGAAAGGAAAGCAGAGAGGAAAGAAGAAATCACTGTCTAATCCACAAAATGCTGGGAAAATCACTATAGAGACAGATTTCAATAGATTCATATGTGGTATTTCTAAAAGCTTACTGTGTACTAAAATGCCAGATGTTCACACATTATGGTTGTTATTACTGTTAACAGCATTAATTGGGAGAGAGAGGAAGTTAATCCAATTTAATTCTGAAAACTAAGTAGAGAAATATGAGAAAACAAATGGAAGCCTGTAACAAAGACAAATACCCAACACTTTGGCAACCTGCACATTTCCTACACTGCTGGCACAGTCACTCCAGAAGTGGTCAAACAAGAGAAATGTCTCTCTCTAGGAACTATTCCATTTACATTTGTTCACCAGACAGAACACAAAATAGATAAAATAAAACGATACTTGATGTTCAGGGCCTTGCCTGGCCCTTCTCTGGCAAGGACAGAGCTCTGTTCATACCTCAGCCCTGCTTCACTGGTGTTATTTATTTCCTCTGCAGAGAAACTTTTGCCTTCTCCATGGCAGAAAACCACTGGTTATTTGAATTTCAGCGCTCTGTCAAAAATAAAAGGCACCATTACATGTAGCCCGTGTCTCCTTGCAAATGTATGCAAATGCATGTGTATAACAAAGCAATTTACATCTGCCCAAAGCCTCAAAGTGAGTGTATTTGCTTTGATCAAAGCTTAAAATGGGATTTATCTGTAGGGCATAAAAACAATGTTTGCCTTAAAGAAAACAGCAGTGGCTTTAGATCGCTGCAATGAGGCTGTTCTGTTCATTGTGGCACTGCTGTTTGTAATGCTGCTAAGGTTGTGGGAGCATTTCCCTATAATCCTCTGCATCCAGAAGCTAACAGCTTGCCAGTGAAATGTCTCTCCAACTTACACTTAGTGTGTAAGACGTTAATCTAGCTGCTAGCCTTTTATTTCTTCACCAAATTATTTTTTTAAAGCCCCAAACCCATGTATTTCTTCATAAATTGTATTTTATTAGTGACGCTTGCTGCGATATTTGCAAGAAGCAAGCTGAATTATCTCAGGATGTTTGAAACCAAGGCCAAAAAAAGCTGTTTTATCTGGAAAACATTTGTCTTTAAAAAAAAGCCAGTAAAGGTATGATGTACAAAGAAGGTGCCTGTGGTGTATTATTTGGTTCACTAAACAGCTGCCCTCAAAAAAAAAAAAAAAAAGAAAAGCAGCAGTACAAGTATTAGGTAGCCCATGGAATTCTTCCTTCAAATTCTGTCAGTAGAAAGAGATCTAGTTAATAGTGAGTGCATATTTCAAAGGAATACAGGGCTTGGTGACGATTTGATAACTGGCATGGAAATTCTCAAAGAAATTTTCTCATCTCACAATAGGGAATCCTTCTGCAATGTCCAAATAATTGAAAAAAATATGCAATATCCATGAATTCATCTGGCTGATAAAAGTCCAGGCACCTCTCAGAATAGGTGTTCCAGCTGACAGACACTTTGGAAAACATGGAATATTCTGCTCCAGGGAGTTCTATAAGTCAGCTGAAAAAAGAATTCAGTTTTAAGACTGAACTGAAAGTTGTGCAAGTAAGTGCATTAAAGAACTTTTCAGGTTGTTACTGAAAGCAAAGGAAAGGATATTTCCAGGTGAAAGCTGCTATCTGAACTTGCTGAGAGCAGCTCTAAAGCCAAGTGGGGAAAAAACCCACATCTTTAATAATTTTGTACTAT
Organism: Polioptila caerulea; assembly: GCA_013397295.1. Classification (NCBI taxonomy): domain Eukaryota; kingdom Metazoa; phylum Chordata; class Aves; order Passeriformes; family Certhiidae; genus Polioptila; species Polioptila caerulea. The sequence continues at coordinate 886,450 of VYXF01002805.1, read as the reverse complement.
CTATTATCCAGCTGCAGAGAGCAACAGAAGACTCTCGGGATAAGAGGCATTCAGTGTTAGCTGTTCCTTTTTGTCTTCAGCACTGGAAGTTGATTTCATTCCCCACAGGCATCACAACACAAGGGCTGATGCTCCTCGCAGGGATGGCACCCAGGTAAACCTCCTGCCCACCAGCATTTAGAACCCAAGGGCAGAATTCTGTCCCATAAATATGAATCTGTTCATTAGCATCTCCAGCATCATCTGCATTCTGCATGTTAAGGATGTCACTCTCAACAAGGAGTCTCAACTATTGCTCACCATGCAAGTGTTTCCCAGGCAGACAGGAGAAGACTGCTCCCAGGCAGAAAACAGGCATTGCATATTCATAACTATCTCAACACACAATTAGTTGCTGAGTGATTGAAAAAGCAGCAATGAATAGTGTGGGAAATAGAAAAGCCATAAAACTCTTAGAAAGCTGTGTGAAAACAAATCTCAGAATGGAGAAATGTAAGAAAATGAAAAGAAGCAAGGTTAAGAAGTAATAATGCTATGTGCTGTATAGAGACAGGCCTTAGAAAATATGTGAAGCAAGATAGTGGAAAGATGTGAGTTTAATAATGAAGCTTTATCCTTTGTTTTAGACTATCACAAGTAAGTATTGTTAGAAGCAAAATGTACCTGTGAGTTTACTAATTGGCTTTAGCAAATGCTTGTCAACTTTTAATATTATCCTATTGGCCAGAAAGTTTTTAAAAGCCCATGTAACTAAGAGAACTCCATCTGTTATTGCAGGGGCTGAAGCTGCTTCCATCCCCCTTGCTTAGCTCTGTAAAATGGGACTGAAAATAACAACAGGACAAAAGCCTCGAGACAGCCCTCCAGCAGTCCCATCCTGTGCTTTGTGTGTATATATATATAAATACAAAGAGAAAAAACCCAACAATTCCAACAGAATAGAATGGATTTCTGCTGACTGAATGGAATCCATACAAAGGGCACCCAGTGTGTGTTACATCACCAACAAGTGTCCTTGGCCTCACACCTGCCACACGCTCATCACTGCATCACAAAGCCAAAAGCTTCAGGTGGCAGCATGAAAAACAGAGGCAGCATGTCCTTCCTCATTTACAACCACCACAATCACTCTAGATGTTGAAATAACTCATAATAAGCAGAGATAAGTGTTGGAGTTGCTTCTTTTGATGGTGCCTCAAAGCAGAGGCAAAGTGCACAGTAATGGGCTGCAACATTATCCCACTGCTTCCCACTCTGGCCCTCAAGTCACAGCTCTAACCCAGCAAAGAGGAGTCTGCTGATGGCTTTGACACTTCCATTTTCACTTTCCCAGTTTTGAAGCTTCTCATCATTAAATTAAGTGTGCTCTGTAATTGTTGCAAAATGACTGCCAGCTACAGGGCTGGGGAAAAGCACTTCAGTTTTGTGTGGAAATTATAAAGCCATTTAATTGCTTTAATTGGCACCTGATTAGGCCAGATGACTTTCTGTTGGATCAAAAAATACACCCCAATATGGGAAATCACAGCACCTTTCCTTCCAACAATATCTGATCCTTGTACCAGCTTGCTCAAGCTTCCATAGTTAGATTTCCTCCAAAATTTAACACAAATATACAGCCCAGTGATAGTTTCTTTATGTTCAGTTTCCAAATGTCCAAATCCTTTGTTATACTTAGGATCCAGATTTAATCATATAGCTAGAAAATGTATTTGTATTGAATTTATATTGCTCTAAATTGATGCATACAGGGAAAGATGTTAGCATCAAGATTTAGTACTTTTTAACCTTGAAGGTATGCCATATAATAGGTATTGATTTTATCTTTTTTTATTACACAGAAAAAATAATAAAATATGTCTGCTGGTGAACTGTTATACGACAGAATAAATGGTTAGCAGTGTATGTTATAAAATAGCATGGTGACACCACGTATGTTTGCTTTAAAAGCTTATTATAAAAATCAATGATGATATACATCTTGGTTAGGCTCATTTTTTCTAATTAAAGAGACAGTGTAAAAAAGAGGTTTTCAGTGGTTCAATCTGTAATTCTTACTTCTCTTCATCATCTGTAATATTTTCTCTTACTGAGGAGGCCTTGAAAATACTCTATAAAATTTTGCTCATTTTCACTCAAAAATAATTCTGCATACAGCACTGAGGTTAATGTTGTTCTTTTATGTATGATCCTCATAACGTGCAATGCTTCAGATTAAATCATCTGGTTTTCCTAAGAGGCCTCTAAGGAGGAAATTCTGATCGCCTTAAAGTCAAAGAAAAATTTCCATCCACCCCAGCAGAGCCAGATTTTACACCCTGAAGGTACAAAAGCTGCTTCTGTCTTCTCCAAGAATGCAAGGAGAAACCAAGGGGAATAACTCAGTGGAAAGGAACATAAAAGGAAACTGGCAGGATCTCCTCTCCAAAGGGAACCCTCCCAGCAAAAGAGAAGAGAGAAATACCTTGGGAGAAAAGCATTTCCACCTCCTCTGGAAGTGCACAGTGTCACAGTGCAGATTTATTTTTTACCTTCAGTGATTAAGGTCCTATTCAGGGCTTTAGAAGCAGCTCTGGCACTCAAACATGGTTCAGCTCAAACTCATAAATACTCCTGTGGTGCAGCTGTATCTGTGGCCACTTTTCTTGGTGTTCACAGCATTTCTAGGATCCAGCTTTTCCAGACAGAGTTCATTTATATCCCTGTCAGTACTTTACACATACATAACTTTTCAAAAAAGCCCTTCCCGTACCTTAAATATCCTTGAAACATTTTTGTTGGTAGTTGCTCCTTTTAAGCTGATTGGTCTTCCATCAAAATGAAATATATCAAAACTATTTTGTTATTCACCCAGAAAATTCCCTTTCAGACACAATCATCTTTCTTTCCTGAATTCCACCTAATTTGTTAACCTGTTTCTATTATTGAACTACCTGTAGATAAATGCTATATTCCAGGGCAGGAAAAGGCTCTTTGTAGGGGGACTGTTACATCTCTGACTCCCAGACAAAGCATTACTGACATTCCTTGAATCTATTTTAAATTTTAAGTTTGGACATTAATAACACCCTACTTGTTAAATATCTGCATAAAACTGATTATGGGTCAGCTAACATGGGGGTGGTGCTCAGATAAGGGGGGTGGGGGTACACAGGAGCTACAGCCACAACTTCCCACCAGGTGGGAAGGTTCATACTGGTTCCTCTTCCTTTGAAATTTGTTGCTATTCAAGGCACAAAATGCAAAGAGCAGAATGCTCTCCTACAAGTAAATCCATTTCTGCATGGAGGCAGAGCTGGTTTGTGGTCAGACCCCTCACTGTCTCTGCAGTGCCTTTAGATTCCTCTCAGCTCCTGAGGAGGAAAGTGGTTCCTGAGCAAGGGGACCAGAGAGAAGAAAAGCCCAGTGCAGCTCTCAGTCACCTCAGACTGCCTTTGCCCTCCTGGGACCTCGGCATCAGGAAAACAGGCAGAGCTTCAGAAGCCTTCCTTTCTCATCTACGTTCCATTTTGCTGCCTCTCCATATTCTTCAGGCAGCAGCCTGACAACACAGCCAGCCAGAGTGACCTGTGCAGCCCTCTCAGACATATCTGCATCTTTGGAGAGATGCAGATGGGGAAAAAGGAAGCGTGTCCTCACTTGTCTTCAGATACCTTTGATGAGAACTTGAACCACAGACCACGGAGCACTTTGCAGTCCCTCCACTTAACTGCTCTCAGGTTGCCATATGAGTTCTACTCAGGAAGCTTTCTTGCTAAATCATATTTCACACACATATTAATACCCTTTTGAGAGTATAATAATGACTTTATGAAGACAATAAGTTATAAGACCATTTTAAAATATGATGTCTGACTATAGCAGTATTTTACCTTTTTTTGAACAAAAGTCTGTTGAGGGATACACAGAAACATCCTGCAAAAAACATAAAGGTATTTGCCTTCAAACATACAAGAAATCTGTCTTTTTATCCTTGGCTGAGCCTCAACTACTTGATTTAACCTCGACTAGCACCACTGTGTCAGCCCATATCCCACTTCCCCTTACTCCATCTCCTAAATCTGGATGTTCTTCGGGGCAAACTTCACAAATGCCAAGGGTTTGGAGAGTCTTGGGAATGGGAAGTGCTGCCATTAGGACCCCAAGCCGTGTTTCAGCTCGTGTTTTGTGCGTTTGGAGAGCTTACTTCCTCCTCTCACCCTTAAATCTCAGTGGAGAAAAGATTGAGACTGGGGATGATAAAGCGTGTGAATTGAGGGGGTTGTAGTGTCCTTAAAAGAAGAAAGAGAAAAATAATGGCCCAGCATTCTTTGCAGTGGTTATCATCAACAGCCAACCTTTGTGCTCGAGCACTCACAAAAGCATGAAGTAACTGCAATACATCCCCTCTCTATTGATTCAGAAAAGAAAGGTAATTGATTCACCCTCAGGATTTCCTTTAAAAGACACTGGGTAAGAATTATCTCTCCTATATCATATCACAAAACACACTAAGCAAAGCTACTTGAGATTTGTATACTGCCATCCATCACTGGAATCCCTGAGCTCTTTTCAAGCATAATTGAGAGCACACAACTATTTTTGGGGTCATTGCAGGGTCTTTCTCCATCTTTCAGGGTAAAACCCTCCACTTGTAGAATCTGGGAAATAGTTGGCTTGAAGTGAGGGAGGGTTTGTTATTTTTCTGTTTATTATTCTGAATTGAATTTGAGGCTTAAAAAGATGCAGCAAACTGATCACAGTAGACACTGAAGACTAAAAAACATCAGACCCTTTGCCCCACTGCCCCCATCATGGTTTGTTTTTGCATCCTTAATTTCAGGACATTAAAACTTGTCCAGGGACTGAGCAAGTGAGGTTTGTGCTGTATAGGTACAGAGCCCTGGGTCACACAAGGATTGCCACTCAGCAAACACAGACCCGATGCTACCCTGACAATTTATACAAAGAGCTCCATTTTTCAACCTCCTGAATTCTCCTTTTCTATAGATGTGCATATTCTTAACAGAACTTGGCATATAAGCTATAAATGTTGGCCTAATTTCTGAAATGCTGTCATTTCTCCCCTGCTATATATTACAAAACATCAACCCCATGACAGGAGTGCCTCACTTCCAGCCACTGACACTTGGAGCTACTTGTAAAACCCACCAGATATTTGGATACAAAACTCTGATAACATTTGAAAATTTGACCTGACGGAGTGAAACTTTATCTGATGGTCAAAGAATTGGATAAATGGACAGAGACTATGGAGAAAACTGGGGTTCCAGTGGATATGGGCAAAGAATGTGGAGAAAACTGAGGTTCCAATCGATAGCCTCCAAAAAATCTGTTAGAGATTTCACTGAATGGCAGTAGCAGCAACAAACAGCAAGAAGCAGAGCCAGTAGCTCCAGATTTTAATGTCTTCCCACAGCAAAAATGTGCATCTCCAAGCTATTCTGTGCCGGACAGCAGCTGATAGCCAAGAAACTGCCTCCTGTAATTAACATGCTGCTTTTCTAGATAAGCCTCTTCGCTGCAGTATTTTTACTCTGAATTCCTGACAAGTTAAAAAAAAAGGAGAAACAGGCTGAGTGCTCAGACTGGCAGATTGCCTGAACGTACTTACAATCATTAGCTGATCTCGTGTTGTCCCCTGCTGCCACCTCCCACAGGGGAGCAGATGTCCCAAAACAAACGGTGCTGCTGGAGGGGGAACGTGACAGTCAGGTGAGATGCAAAGGGCACTCAGTCACCATTTCTCAGGGGATTAAAGCCTGACCAAGCACCTCTTTTGGAAGATATCATGGTGCCCTACCCAGAGAGAGAGGAACTGTAAAGGTGTGCATGCCACAGTCCATTAGATGTGGGTGCATAAACAAAGGGAAACACACTGAAAAATCCCCATTTTCCATGGTGCCAAGCATGGACAAGAGGCACTGGACAGGAATGGATGCACAGGAAGCTCCACATGAATGTGAGGAAGAATTTCTTTGTTGTGCAGTGACCAAGCAATGGGACAGGCTGTCCAGAGAGAGTGTGGAGTCTCCCTCACTGGAGATATTCCAGAACTGTCTGGATGCAATCCTGTGCTCTGGGATGGGCCTGCTTGGGGAGGGAGGTGAGACCCAATTGTGGTTCCTCCCAACCTGACCCATTCTGTGATAGTGCCCCAGACTTGGCTCCAGATGTAGCTTCAGCCAAGTGATGGGTGAGGAATATCTGAAGTGCATCAGCTGCTTTTCTTTCTGCAAAATGCCTGAGAACAATTCATGAGTGTCCTGACTTCATGGCAGCAGACACTGAATATTACCTGAAATCATTGAATACCTTCTGTGGATACTCCCCTATTCTGTGACAACTTTCCAAGTGTTTGATTGTGGAAGATCCCAAAGTGGATCTGGTAAGACATAAGTCACACAGTGTATCTGTTCCTTGACTGGAAAAGACAAGCTCAGAGTCAGGTTTCCAGGGTGAATAATCACAATTACCCATCCCAAATGTTCCTTCTGGGAACATTTTTCAATCCTCCTATCTCAGTGCTAACTGCAGCCAGAAAACCTACTGGCTAGTACATTTATAGATAATAAATGTAAAAGGAAAATAAACAACTAAAGCTGATTTACTGTCATATCTAAAAGAACATTTGTGCAAGCTTACACAGTCCTGGGAACCAAACCAAGCCCAGGCAGAGTGGCTGCCTTTGGAAAACACACCTATGGCTAATTCCAGCTGCTGAGCAGGGACACAGGGACTTTAACCTCTTCCAGGCACCAGCACAGGAATGATGCATAGCTAAGGAGCTTACCCAGCCCCAGGTTTGGGTGTGTGTGAGAAACCAGTAAAAAAAACCTGATTATCCTAAATTAGTTCTCCTCAAAACACATATGCAGCAAATTCCTCCTGTCCCTTTGGCCCTGCAAGAAAGCAGGAGAAAAATCCAATATTTTGTGTAGAGCACCGGAACTCCTGCAAACCCTCATTAAAGGCCACAGAGAAACCATACATTTTAATGCCTGCAATGTGCTGATGCATTCCTCTTTATTACCTGGGAATAAGAAATCTATTGTGTACATTACCTGCATGCAGGCCATCCCTGGGACACTCCAGGCATGCCTCTTGGTAGGTAGGGATGAAATATCCAGGGGAAAATAAGACTTTTAAATCCACACTGAAATGCTGGCTGGAGATTGCCAGCAATTTATATAATTCATCCTCCTGCCTTAGAGATGATGCATATCATTAATGAGCAACACCCAAAACCCCTCCTGATGGCCACAAAAGGCAGGGGAACAAGCCTAAATTTTGCTAGAACAAATATAAATCTGTCTTTGGCTGAGCTCAACCATACATCAGCCAGTGCACAGCCTAAAGCTTGGCTCTCGGACAACATTTTCAGGCTAATCAAGAAGACAGGAGAGTCCAGGCACCAACAGGTCCTCACTACAGAGAGCACCATAAGCTCCATAACTCACCTAAATCTGTGCAGGTGACAGTGGTGAGCCTGTCCATCCCTACTGGAAACAACATTCTGCTTGGATGAGCCATAATTTCATCCAAGTTTTAAAAAAAAATCCACCTGATTGTGTTTTTGGTGTGTACAAATGATAAAGTGGATGAACACTCACGGAGAAGGGTGCTGGGAGCAGTGCAATTCCCTGCATGCACCCATTCCATGTGCTCTAATTACCCTGTAGGGACAACACAGATTTAAGGGGAAATTTGTACCTCTGAACAAAGCCTAGTGACCAGGATAAACACACCCTGCCTGGCAAACCATCACATCTGAGAGAACGCTTTGTACATCTCATAACGAAAAAAAATGAACAAAACATTGTATGGGGGATTTTTGGTTGAAAATAAAACACCTTTCTAGAATTGCTATGCCATACTCGTATTTTTGCACAGCTATTTTTCAATCTTCCCTCACTGAAACTTAAACTCCAACAGACAATCTATTAATTGCTCATCTTAAACACCTCAAAGGGCTTCATGGTCCTGCCCGGCTGTGTGAGTGCCCACCCCAAGTCCTTCCAGACATCAGAGATCCCCATGTTTCCAGCTGCAATGCAAAAAAAAAGTGCACAGTCCACAGTAATTTTTAAGAGAATGCATTTTGAATTCCATAAATAATGCATAGCAAACATATACACTTGGCTTGCTACCTTCTGGGAGAGCTGTGTTTGATACACACACGCATTAAGGCTGCAGGGTCTCAGCCTGTCCCCAAGGCAGCAGCCTGGGATGGATAATCAGCTCCATGGACAGAGATGAAATTCCCTGCTACTTTTCTCCTACCATTAATGAGAGTTATACAGCAAAGGTCTCACTCTAAACCAGCTTCCCAAAGATGGGGTCCTCATCAAACTGGAGCAGACACGTGGCAGTGCACTGCAAACACAGACAGGAGGAAGAAAGACAAGAAAAACTTTAAAGAAGGCATCTTGTAGAAAAATGGCTAATCATACTCAGTCCTGAGTGAAACACAGGAATCCCTTACTTGGAATTATTTCACCTCCCAGTGGAGCTGATGAAGGAAGGCAGAAACTGAATGCTTTGGAAAGTTTTCCACTGCCAAATGGAATGTAAAATCAGTGACTTTGGGGTAATTTTGTCAGGTTTGAGATGCCATGGCCAGGAGTTCTCCAACTGTTCGACAAAACAGAGATTAGTTCTCAGAGCTTTCCACCTCGTTTTTTTCCCTTCTTTGCAATATTACAGTGCATGTTGGGACATCTGGTCCCACTGTGGGAAGGTGATGGAGTCTCCTCGCATGAGGTGAGGTGGATCAGGAAAGCTGCCAGCAACAAGGTCTGCTCTCCATCGTGGCTGTGTCAGGAGGTGCAGGACGTGCAGTTCCACCAGTCCCCCCTTCCAGAATGCATTAGGTATGAAAAATGTCTGAGTGCCACCTCCTGCTCTGTGCAATTAATCACTGACTGAAAAACCAGGGCCTTGGTTACCCTCCAAAGGACACAAATGTGTGGCTGGAGTTGGACAAACGGGTCCCTTGGTTGAGAGCAGCCTTCCTGTCTGGAGCCAGGTACAAATAAACACACAAATATCCAGGTGATCTGTCACCAGAAAGTCACATGGAGTTTAAATGACAACCACTCATCTTAAGGAGACAACACCTCTGCTCAGGGACTTCAGTTCTGATGCCCTGGTTGATTCTCATTTAAACAAACAAAGGAGACCAGAGTCAGATCCAAAATTTCAGAACAATCCCCCTGATTCTCGAGTGTGACATCTTGAACTGTCTAACATGAACTGCTAAAATGGCACTTCAGAACTAATCATGATTGTTTTGAGTCCAGAATACAGAAACCTTTACCATGGATGGAAAATTTCCCACTTCATGTCATATCCTCACCTAACCATAACCAAAGTTCATTATTTGGTCCCAGAGCTCTGGATTGCATCCAACACTTAATTTATCACCAGTTTGATCACAAAAACAAATGCTGTCTATTTGGCTACTAATTAGTCAACAGCGATGAAGGGAAAAGAAAATAAAGGGAAACTTCTCTTCCCTGACAAGCTGTCATAAGGATATGAAGAGCACAAATAACAAGCAGCTCCTCCAGAGCACGAGACAACACGACAGCTCGCTCCGAGCGTGATTCATCCCGTCTCACAAAGGAGCAACCTATGAGGAGACAAGTATTACTCTGCCAACGAAAAAGGAGGCATTGGGAGAGTCCAAAAATATTAATAGTCACAGCAGATCAGTTCATGAAGAGATGGTGAGATAAGATGGAGGAAAAAACCAAGTTTGCAGCAACTCTTGCTGTCCAACACTGCAGCCGCCGCCAGCAGGACAAGGGGATTGACAGACGGGGTTTAGAGCTGGGGGAGAATGCTGGGATTTAAGCAGTCATTTTGTGAACTGGAAGAGAAAAAATAAAAGGAATTATGTTCCCCACTAAGTTCACTGTGGGTGAGTTGAGTTCATAAATTCCCTGAACCCCTTCAGTGCACACTCCTGTGACATCTCCACTCCACGCACACTGGGCACGCCGCACAGGATGCTCATTCAAACCAGTTCCCTGAAGCAGAGGTTGGAGAAAGCCATCCCTCAGCCTGCACAGCTCTGCTGGGGAGCAGGAAGAGAAGGAAGGAACCCTGCTGGCATCTCTTCTCTCCATTCTGAGCTACCATGTCCCATCACAGCTCACAGTGAGCAGGACATGTCACAGCACTTCACGTGGCACAGAGGAGGATGGAGCTGAGAAAAAGCACAAGAAATCCACGTGCACATGGCAGCAAGCATGAGAGCAGGTAGAGGAAGCCCAAAGAGTGCAGAGCATCCCAGGATGCACAGATTAAAGGGCTTTGCTCATGTCAGTGGACATTCCTGAGCTCCTCAGGAAGGACCCAAAATGCAACAGCATCCCAGCTGCACTGGCTGCATCCCTCCCAGCTCTCATCTGTGAAACAACCAGTCCCCTGCACCAGAGTCTGACAAAACACAAAGGGATACACCGAAAAACACAATCCAGAGCAGTGAATTCCAGGCACATTGCAAGGAGGCGTTTGGGGACTTGGCAGCAGAACAAACCTGATTCAAGGTCCTGTGATAAAAGTGAAACGAGCTCACATCTCATCACTGTACATGCAGTTTATGAGCTGACATATTATTTTACATGGTACACTCACTCCATCCCGGATGAACACAGAGCAAATAAACCCTTGAAGGATTCCTGTGAACTGTACAAATACTGGAAACAGACATTAGCAAGATATCAGCCTTCAGAAATGCAGATTGGGACTCACACAGATCTACATCGACTAAAACCCACAGCATTTAAACAAAGCCACCACGTACACCTGCCATGTGCTGATGTGCTACAGCATTTCCACAAAATTATTTCACTGATTTGGGATCCAGCAGCTTGGGGATCAAACTCAGATTTTCCAGCTCCCTTGCTTAACAGAAGGTGACTGAGGGCTGGAGGGAAGCCCCTGAAGCTTTTAGCAAAAACTGACTGTATTTTATATGAAGGGAAGCAGTTTCATCTATTACCATACTGCAAAATACATTTAGTTTAAAAAGCTCAAATGCTTTTTTATCTTCTGTAAATGGAAGACAAAGGCCTTTGTTAATCCAGGTGTTAAAACACTCTACAGATGCCAGTTAGGCAGCAGCAGGAAGAATAGAGATGAAATAATCTCTAATATCCCAGGTAATGATCTTCCACTGCGGTCAGGACAGAAAACAAACACCTTCTGTTGACAGACATTCAGAAGTTATTGCTGACATTCAATTTGAGAAATATTCAAGGAATTTCCAATAGGAATCATTGAACCCTGATCCTTATCTGGCCACCTTATGTCAATATTGTTTTAATTTATATTACATACTTTGTAGTAAACTCTATTCTGAAAGCAAACCTGATGTAACCCAGAACTGCTGCCTTTGGGAGAACAGTGGGAATGATCTCTTACCAAATCATCATTTTTATGTGACATTTCATAAGCAGCCAAATGCACAGCTAGAAAACTAGGACCTCTGAATTTCCATCATTTTGGAGAACTTCAGTAGAGACTAGTTTGAAGTTAATATAATATTGACTTTCCAGCACCAATGATTGAACTGTTGGGATATAGTAAATGATCCACTGGTAATATTTCACCTCTCTTCTGTACACTTAATTTTTGAAGATATCCACAGTGAAAGGATATGTGGTTGCAGAAGCAGAGACTGGCAGTCGTAAGGCTTTTGTTACATTTCTGACTGCAGCCTTTCATCTTTGGGCCAAGCATTGTGATAGGAACTTTTTCCTGTTCATACCAAAACTAAAGCATGGATGTCATCACACCTTACAGCTTCATTTCTTAACAAAGATATTCCCCATCTGACTAACAAAGAAAGGATACATTGAGCTAGATGTATTTTATTTTTTAAAATCAAAACCTGGTTCACACCTGGCTCAGGTGGGCCCAGCTCTATTACTTATCTGTGCAGATCCTTATGTGTTTGGTGAATAATGAGTGTTTTACATTCCTGTACTATCCTGAGGAGGCTTTTTCTTCTGAGAGGCTGTTTCTGGCAAATTAATAATTCAAAGATGTTTTGGTGGTGGTTCTTTCACCTTTATTTATTGCCCTAACTGGAAGAGAAAAAATTTCCCTTTGGAGAATGAAGACTAAGAACATTTCCTTTAGAACAGCTGCCTCAAAAAAACCAAACCAAACCAAACCAAACCAAACCAAACCAAAACAAAACAAAATAAAATAAACAAACAAAACTCCCAAAAACCAAACACAAAACAAAACAAAAAACCACTGGGATTTTCAAGTTCAACTGTAAATTTTCCATCTTAAATTACTTTTAGCTCTGCTAGTAATCTGTCTGCACTATTCAGAGTTTATATTTTAAAAAGTAATAATAGGATAAAATGCCAGGATCACAGGTAAATAAGGTTTTACAAAATATAACACAAGTGCAATAAAGATCTACCACTTCTTATTTCATATTTACTTTTATTTATGTGCTTTCCCAGCTTCAATGGGGCAAGGAGGTGCTTCACAGCAGCTCTGGGAAAGTTCAAGATACTGGCAGCAAAAGTACCTCCTTTTGCCTCCCAAACTGTTCAAGATCAGCACAGTCAGTAAATTAAATTGGTTTAATACAGTGAATGTTTACCCTAAAAGAAGTGGAAGGGTTCTGTGAAGTCTTTCAGGGAGATCACTGGGATTTAAGGTTATATCCTGAAGTTACCTCAAATAACTTGTGGCTCTTTGCTTTTTATGCTTTTTTAAGGAGCATAAAAAATAGAAACACCATCACAGTACTAAAGAAACTCCAACGTGGAAGGAGCAGAGTGGAAGGTAGAAACACTGGGATGGATGAAACACTGGGATCGGGGATTTGTAGCATTTTTGTACCACTGTTTGTCACTACACCCTACTTAAAATATCCCATTCTGGCAATACTGCTGCTGCAACAGCTCTGCTGAATTCTTAGTGTTAATGGCAATTCCAGGTATTATTTTTTAATGTATAATAAAGTATGTGAGTGTGATGTGAAGGTGCAAGAGGCTGGAGAGTAAACAGGACCCTGAGCAACAGACCAGGTTTGTAAGGTTTAGTGCAGAGCCCGGCTAAGCTGCCACGACCTGAAATGGCCCAGGGCAGTGGGATAGAAAGTGTGTCACTCCACTGGGCCACTTCTGTTTTTAGGCCTCTTCTGAGACTGCTGATGAGCACAGCCATTACTGACCTCTTTTTGGGAAGGTTTGTGGGGAGCAGGAGGGAGCCCAGCTCAGCCCACTCCAGCTGTGAGCAGCCGCGGGCTGGAGGCTGAGTTTGACCTGGACACACGGAGCATAAACGTTCCCCTCGCACACAAACACCTTCACCTAATGCTTGCTCCCATCTTCTCTTCTTGCCAAAGATCTTTTCCAGTGGGTCATGTGTTGGTACACAATCCAGGGAAGAAGGGTGGTAATTCCCAGTACATCCCTCCCTATCTAACTCGGCAGGAAGCTTGAAGAGGCAAATGGACACCCCCCAGTATCCTCATAAATAGAGTGCCCACCTAAACTTTCAGTGGGATTGATAGCTAACTCATTTAACATTTTTTTCAAAAGTATGTCCTGTAAATACGTGTCACTCTCTAAAATCCTGTCCCAAGAAACTATAGTACCTAAAATTTGCAGGACTTCAGTGCCCAGCACCAGAGTTTCCTCCCTGCAATATTTTGGCTTTTGGAATCAACAAAACACCCCTGGAAAAACACAGCACAGTGGTTTTTAGTGAGCTATCTGTGTCTGCAGCAAGGTCACCAAACAAATTAGCATATCCCAGTATGAAATATTCAAAACCAGGCAGCACTACCTTATCCTACAGACTCCTGAGTTCCCTGGGGTCATTCTCTTCAAGAAGCTTTATTGCACATAAAGGTGCAGTTCAGAGAGGAGTCTCTTCATAAGTAAAACAAATAAATTATTCTCCTCTTCCAGAGAGATGCAGGACTGTAAACACCAGGCTGTCACAACTGATTTCCATCGTCAAAGTTTTCGGGCCAGGTAGCTTATAATGGATGTGCTTTTGTGACATCTGATTAGGGCTGGTGTCATAGTGGTTTTATGGGCTACTTAAATGTGGCAATTTCCATTAAGTGTTTTTAAAAAAGCAATTAACAGTTTTAACAAGAGTTCACTAGTTCAAATCATTTCAGCAGTGACTGGTAGATTGTCCTCATGGGTCCCACGCTTGACATTTGCAATCTCTCAGCCTCTCACAAGTGGCGTTTTGGCAAAGTAGGGGGGCAATTATGAACATCACTCAGCACAGCAAATACACCTCTTTTTAGGGGAAACAACAGAATAACAGCAAACCAAGGCACCAGCAATGAGCAATTAACAAAACTTTCAAGTGATGCTACCAGGGGCAGTTTCTGCTGAAGGGTTTGACCTCCCACCTGGCATGAAAGCAAATCCGTCTGCAACGACCCGTGAGAGAAGATAGGGAGGCAGCTCTGAGTGAAGGAGAGCTTCAGAAAGACAGATCACACCGAAGTTGTTTAGTGGGATTGACATTTGCCAGAAAATCCAAAAACCAGTAAAAAGTAGAGCCTGCAGTATTGATGGAATTGGAAGTAGAAGATCAGGGCTGTAAACTGAGTGGAAAGCAAAGGGTCAGCCAGGAAGGTACCAGCTTAATCATTCAGGAGACAAACCAGAAATCACTATGAAAACAAAGACTCCTTAGTTGTTATATTTTAACAATCCTTTTGCTAACACTACCTGTTGTGTCTCAGTGCAAGGGTCAGGGCTTTGCAGTACAGATCAAGCCACAACTTAACTCCTGGATTTGTGTCTCCCACACTTTCACCTGATGAGCCACCATGCTCCACTGGCACACTGATTGCAGGTCATTACTAACTACAGAAAATCTGATAATGTGAAATCAATCCAAGTGATACATCAGAACACATTTGTCCAAGCTACAAACATGCCTTCTGTTGGGAAATCAAAATGTTGCAGCTACAAGTCACAGAGGAGCAGGACAATCCCTCTGTGGCAGGACTACACCTGCACAGGGAGGTTCAGGTTGTTCCTCACCAGCTGGATCCTAAGTCTGAATTCTTGCCCAGCCGACTGCCCAGTGCAGCTGCCCATGACCCCAAAAAATCCATGCCCAAGGCCAGGCCAGAGCACAGGGCATTTCCCAAAGAGCAATAAACTTCTTCACCCAAGCCAGCAACTCTCCTTCAACACTTTGCTCTTCTTTTTAAAAAGATCCCCTTTTAAGGTTCCAACGTGTTTCAGTGCAATTTATTCGCTGATTTCTCAGTATATCAGGAGAGAAACCCACAAAGGAAACAGTACAAAAACAATCTGCTCTCTGTCCCCTCCTCCTCAGGTATCACAGCCTGGAAATCTCTGCTCGGAGAACTCTTGTCTTTATGCTTCTCCCAAGGGCACAGCAATTTCAGGCAAATGCAAAGAAACAGTTGCTTTTTTACAATACTCACTTTGGCAGTTTTCTCTCAAACCAACATTTCTTCCTTTAATTAGCATTTTACAAGGAAACTACAAAGAGGGAGTGATGTTTCACTGTGGCAAACGAGAGGCAGGAAGAGCAGGCGTGGGAATTGCCAGTGGTGTGGAGCAGAGTTGTTCTCCCACACCCGGATGTTTCCTGCACTGGGGCAGCAGGGCCAGCTCACTGAGAGGTGACAAACCTGCTCTGGCCACGCCAGCTGCTCATCCAGCTTGGTGTGCCCAAACACAGACCCCTCCTGCAGCAGATTACACCACTGCTGCATTCTGGGCAAATGGCACTGCTGCATTCTGGCTGCTCATGGCATAGGCAGCTTTAATTTGTGCTGCCTGTTCCTAAAAATATCTGGGTCCAAACAGTTCACAAGGCTCAGCCACCTGCAATTGCTCCCCAAAAAAATTCCCCCACAAATCATGCCCAAGTCAGTTGCTCCAGTCTGCTCCATCACATTAAGACAGAACTAAATGCATACAAGGACGTGGCTGTCACTCTGATCTCTCAGGGAAAGCTGTTAAACTATTAAGACAAATATATTTGACTAGAAGACAGCAGAAGTTCAGAAATAAGAACAGTTTTCACTATATAATATTAAAACAACATATTATCTATTTAGCTCCCTAATTGAGACTTCTTGATATAAATTAAAACAGAGCCTTTCCTAAGCTATCTTGTATGCTCACAGAAGTACTAGGAGCACTTTTAATTAAGCCATGAAAAGGAATTTGTTTTCAAGGATGAGGTGGTTTCATCATACTCATTATGGCCTATTCTTAACAGGGGATCTTACAAGAAGCTCTCATTAAACAGCTGTTTGAAGTGAGAGGAGGTTGATTCATGCCAGCTCCTCCTGCAATTGCAACTTCATACTTACAGCTTAAAACTACTACAGCTCCACAGTGACCATGGAATTTCTTCATGTTCTTCTTCAAGATAAAATTTACCCACAAAATCTGTGACTGCTACTGAAAGGGGCAACGCAGCCAACTGAGAGTCCAAAGACAACTTATTTCGGTGTTTTTTCCCTCCCAAATCTTTAGAATCCCAATTCTTTACTGTGAGGGTGGTGAGCTCTGTGCATGGAATAAAAGCACCTCCTGTCCTACAGCTGACAGAAGCACACACAGAACTGCTTGAGATTATCATGCAGTAACTATCCCAATTTTTTGATGGGATTCCTTTCCTTAGAATATTTGTTACTGTGTGACACATTTCCAGAACAAGCCCAGAGGCTGCAGAGATTGTGCATGAAAGAAAGGGAGCAGCTGAGTTGTTAGAGGGAGAGTACCCAGCTCTAGGGTAGCTCACATAGAGCACTGGACACTTTAAAGACACTTGAAGTCAATAATAAGGTTTATACTACTAGAAATTTGGTGAAAATAAGAAACAGAAAAAAAAAATTTAAGTCACTCAGGAACTCAAGGACTGTGCTGAAAAATGAAGCCACAACCTGCCAAGAAAACAAACAAACAAAAAAAAAGTCTAAATTGTCTTCTGAATTCCCTCAAAAACTCTTTGACCTCATTAAAAAAATTGAGTCACTGAAACCTCTTAAAATCCTGGATTCCATCCTAAAAGGCAGTTAAAAAGAAAAGCCACCATGGGCACAAGAAGTTTAATTGCAGAGATGAATGAGGGAAGTTCTCGTCTCCCAGCAGTAAACCTTTTAGTATTTATGACATTGAAATTCCACTGCATAAACAAAGGAAAAGTTAGAAAAGGGCTGGCTTCATAAATAACAGCCCATTTTTGTGCCAGCCTGATTAGCTCATGTCTGCTTCCACACAGGCAGCGAGCTCTGGCAGAGCAGCCTGCAGTGCCCTCCAGCTCCCGGGCCAGGGGAAGGGGAGAAGTCTCCTTTGCCAAAAAGAAAATGACCAGATGAAAACACCACCTTGACTAGGAAATGGTTTTAAAATGTATGTGAAATTCTGAGGAGAAGTTGGGACAGGTTGAAGAGCATCCGTAGGGTTGTGTGAGCTCAGAGTGTCTGTGGACTATACAGATGGCAAAGGTGAAGGAAGTGATTCTGACACAGGAATTGATTCCTAGGATCACATCTGGCACTTTTGCTTCCTGACCCACTGGTGCTGAATCGTAACCTCCTTGCAATAGGCAACTGCTGTGCAGCACCACCTGTGCCTGAGAGATCCCTTCTCTTGCACCCCACCTCCAAAAACTCCAAAGGTTACAGCCAGATGTCCACAGTAAAGACCAGAGGAGCAGCAATTCCACAGGAATATTCAGTACCAAGTCTGCTTCTGCACAAATCACTCTCTATCCAGATAAAGAGTTTTAGTTTACAAGTGTGCATATGTTATAGAATTGATTGCATCATTTGTAGGGGTGGTAAATAAGCAGACAGTAAGCTAGGAAAGGGCAGGGAAGGGAGAATAGGCAGCAGGATATGCAGTAGAAGAAACTCAAAGTACACAAACATCTCAGGCTCTCAGGAACCCCTGTGCTCCAGTGTCTGCCCTAAACTGGAGCTCCTCAGGAGCTCACAGCTTCCAAATGGATCAGGACATCTGTCTGCACAGAGCCTGCAGCAATTGCTCCCAAAGGGCCTTTGGGCTTTAGTGAGGTAAAATCCTTGCAGAGGTAATGGTTATTCCAGCATGGGCCTGGGAGAGGGAGCACAGCATCCTGCAAGCATGCGAGGGCTAAATGAGGGAAGAGATGGGCTCCCAGAACCCACCTCCAGCCATTCAACAGGAAGGGAGGAAGAGTTATTCCAAATAAATTAGTAGAACTAATTAGGCAGCAAGCAGGAATCCCACTAAACTACCACGTTACACAGTAAATAAACCCTGCCTTAAGTGCCCCCAGAGAAACTCAGTGCAGGTGTTGTGTTCCTCCTGCAAGAGCAGAGGAGGGCACCAGCAGCCTCCAGCCACCCAGCTGGTTTTTAGGCTCTTTCCTCGGGATTTTAAAATTTAAAGGGGGAGGTTAAAGCCTGGTCCATGGTGTGACCTGGGGCTCATTTTTA
The DNA here is from genome assembly GCA_013397295.1 of Polioptila caerulea. NCBI lineage: Eukaryota > Metazoa > Chordata > Aves > Passeriformes > Certhiidae > Polioptila > Polioptila caerulea. The sequence continues at coordinate 867,966 of VYXF01002805.1, read as the reverse complement.
CAGCTCTGCTCATCTTTGGGGAAAGGAATTGCAGCTCCAACAGCCTGATCAAACATCCTCCTCTCAGACAGAAACATCTGGGACTGTTATCTCCAGCATCAAGCAAGAAAGGTGCAGGAGATTTCCCTGCAAGGGATTAACCAAACTGCTGCAGCACCTCAGCCCCCAAGGGCTGTGACAGACAGCTCATCCAGAGGCAGGAGGGGAGGGGGACCTTGCAGCTGCAGCCCAACTCAGAGCTGCTGCAAATGAGCCAGCCTGATACAGCCCAGAAAATGGGCACAGTCCTACACACAGCAGAGGCATTTTAACTGACCAAATGCTCCCAGGTTTTTCTCTCTCTCTGCATCACAAGGATTTGCAAAGTTTTTCCACATGCAGCCCTCCTCGAGTATATCACAGCCAAGGCACCACCGTACCTCATTGTCACCTTGTTAATCTGAATTTTAAAGCCAGCTATAGGTTACCCAATTCATGGTTTTATCTGACTTTGAATCTTCCACCTATGCTGAGTTAAACTGCACAGCTCCTGGTGCTAAAACACGTCAGACACTGTTACTGTGCCCTTGCTGGAAGGTGGGGAAATTCAGAACTACATTTAATTGCATGGCCCTTCAGATTTTGACTTGCCAACAGCCAAGCCAAGTGTCCTATAATGAGCTGCATGAACCAGCAGGACAGAAGAGGTGAATTTCTTTAAGCACAGTGCAGAAATCATGTGAGAAATTACTTTGCTGGTTGTTTGATGACCCATAGCTGCTGAGCTAATAGCCATATTGATGCCCATGGGGAGAAAAAACCTCGAGAAACCTATCCTCACCTACATTCTAACTTTCAACTTGCACCATTTTTCTTAGGATTATGAAGTGTTTATTATCAAAATGCTGATCTACAAGTGGAAAACATTCAGTCTAATGAGTACGTGTGTATTTGCTGGAGTCCCCAGGAGGTTTCTCCAAATGAGGTGCTCACTTTAATGAGCCCAACATGGTAATTAATAAACTCACTAAACAGACTCAGCTGCTGAAGATGAACAGGATTGAAAGAAGCCCTGCTACGATGGAAGAGTTTTTTCAGAATACTGTGAAGAGTACACAGAAAGAAAACATTTTGAAAAGGGAACTGGAGGCAGCTCAAGTGAAAGGTGAAAAGTGAAACAGTGGTCAACAAACCAGAGCTTTTTTGGGTGCACGCAGAGATCCCAGGCTTTGAACCAAGGCATCCAAGACTCCATACCACCTCGTGCTGTACTCTGGACAGGCTGGATTTTGTCTTAATCCTTATTTTACAAGGTTACATCAGAGCTTATTGTATTTTGCCTGCTGTGAAGTTACAATGCCTCCCCATGAATTGCAATAAACTGATTTTTGTGTCTATTTAATATGGTGATTTCTTCCTAGTTTTGTCAATAAATTGGATTTCTAAATTAGACATGGCATTATTAAGCATCTCAGTCAATTATTAAAAAATACATCAGCAATAACTCTCAAAATTTTATTTGGTACTAAAAAAGACATTAACCCATCATTGCTGGAGGAGTAATTTTTATTTGCTATTTTTCCATTACGAGGCACTGACCACAATACTGCTCACAGTATGACTTAATTCATTTTCACTTAAGGGGAAACAATTTTGCAAAATTACTGCAGATCTTAACATCAGAGGTTTTGCTTTTGTTGACAGGCCTGCAAAAATGGGAGTAACTGTGTGTTTGATGGCTTTTCCCTGCAAAGTCTCAGGTCTACCTGATCCAAGCCCTGCCTCCCCATGATCACATTAATGCATCAATTACTGCTGCTGGGTGACAGAACCCACAGTTCTGGCTGCCCACCCTGAGAGGCTGCTCTGATTTCCCCACTCCCAACGCTGCCATCCATCCTGATTCCAAACCCAGGAACTTCTACAAGAAGTCTGTGAAACTCACGGCTGAAGAAGTATTTCTCACCCAGCTAAGGAGATCAGTTGATGATGATGGATTTTCACCTCTTGCTCTTTCAGAGAGCCATGTGTGAAAGCAAACAGAATGTGCAAGGGGACAGCAGCTCTCTGTGTGTGACACACATGTCACAGCCTGACACCGTGTCACACTCTGACTTTTCCAAACAGCCACCCAGGGTTTGGACAAGCCTTGAAGCCATCAAGCCATGCAGGAGGACTGTTGAAAGGCTCCTAAATGCTGTGTAATGCTGCAGCACGGGGTGCATGTGGCACACAGAGCCCGATGACAGCAGAGGGGCGAGCAGACCCGATGACAGGTGTGGCTCTGGTTAGGCTGTCCATGAGGCTGGTGGTGAAGACACAAAGCTGCCCCAACAGGAGTGCTGGGAAGGGATGTCAAAGCTGTCAATTCCAAAACTCTGCCCTCACAAAAAATGAAAAGGGAAAAAACCCAACAACCAAATGTTGCTGCTGTTAGCAAATGCTAATTTTCAAGATAGGATAGCCCCAAAATAGGGAAAATGAAACTTAAAACAAAGCCTGGTTTGGAATACTACAAGTTGACATGCTTAAGGAACAGAGGAAACCTCTCCCCCAGGATGTGCACAGAGAGCCCACAGCACAGGACAGCCCTGTGCCCACTGCACGTTTGAGCTGCCTGGTCACCAGCCAAGTCTCCATCCTGAATCCTCCCCGTCAGCACGGGCTGGGAATGACTGATGGAGCAGACAGCACACAGCTTGATTTCTTGGAGAGCAGCTTGCTGCTGCAAAGCTGGCAGTTGAGACAGATCTCGTGGTGAATCTTTCAATGGACCACATTTGACGAGGAGGTCACTGAAGGAGCAGGAAAGAACACGAGGCACCAAGATGCCTCTGTTCCAAGATGGAATAGAGAAGAGAGTCACATTTCACAAGTGCCCTTTGCAGAGCCCTGGCATGGATGTGCTCAGGAATGCACTCACAGCATCTCCCCTGCCATGCAGGGGTCAGTGAACCCACAATGTGTGACCAGTGAAGTCTCAAACCCGAGGAAAAAGCTCTCCCTACTCAGGCTCTCTGTGTATGAAATCCAGACTAAATACTCCCTGCCAAGCACATCCAACCACTTTGCAGAGCATCTCTGCTACCCTCCTCCCAAAGCCTATTTTCAAACAAGCCACAGGTCATTCCTGTTCCATATAAGCTGGGACAGAGGATAAGAGAAGGCCAGGAATGACACGTTTTTAATCCTAAATCAGGCAAAAGGCAGCAGCACTTCAGAAGCTGCCAAACAGAGGGCAGGAGGCTGAGGAGATGTGGCCAAGAGGAGCTTCAGAAGCACAATCTTGTCAGAGGCTGGTTTTAATCCTCAAGCCAGTGCAGAGTTTATGGGTCAGTCTGTGTGGCAGGAGCTCTGCCATCCCTGCCTCACCCTCGATCAAGGACGTGCTGTACAGCACTCGGGCACTTGGGCACTCATTAGTGAACACAGAGATGAGAAGAACAAAGAAAAAGGCAGAATGGATTTTTAAAAAAAAAAAACACAATAAGGGCAAAACTGAATCACCAAGTCAGCAGAGAACACACTGTACCTGGCTGCAGCTGCCCACAGCACAACTGAAGCATGGCCAGTGTCCATCCTCAGCTGGAATCACCTCCCTCAGCACTGGAATGCACGAGTTGCAAATGCAGCTGCTGAGCTCAACATAGAAAATGGCTCACTTGGAGCTTTGGAATAAACGTTATTCTTTCCACTAGTGGAATCTACAGCTTAGCAGGATGCTGGGAAACATCTTTGCTTTTCTGACACTCTTCTCAATTGGAAAAACACTTCTCTTTGCTGCAATATGCTGAAAATCTTACCGTGCTTGAGCCCCAGTCTCCACAATCAGATCTCATCCCTAAAATTCCCAGCCAGCTCCCCAGGAAGGGAAGGAGAAGCTGCATGGACACAAACCTATGGTTTTCTTCAGGGGTTTTTTTCTGCATCCATGCAAGGAAGACAGTTTTGGATACATCCCTATTATACACTGAAGCAACTCACCTGGGGCCAAAGCATCAACTCTGTGCAATTACTGAGGGAGCTGCAAACATGGATTGGGAGAAATGCTGTAGCATCCCAAAGAGCCTGACAATTTGATCTCTTATGTGTTACTCATGCTCTGACTACATCCCAGTCCTCTTCATCCCAAATTCCTCTGACTATCCTGACCCCTAACCTCTCTCCTCTATACACCTTTTCAGCTGTTCTCTTAACCACACGCACACACAATCCCCATGACATATATAATAAAAATTCACCTCATAAAAACAGGGAAATAAAATTGAATGCTGAACTCTTGACATTTGCTATCCATTACTGTATTTGTACGCACTGTCTTTTCCTGCTGCCCATTACCATTTGTCTCCATATCAGCCCTCGTGGTTTTTTAATCCAATTCTCACAGTATTTGATACTTTATATAATCACATACTTTGAAAAGCTGGACAATCTCAGCTTTTTATGTGAGAATCTCAGCTTTAGTCAAAGTGATTTTCTACCTGCTGGGTTTTAAAAGAGGAATGCATGGAAGGAAGAGAGAATCCTGAATATGTTGGGGCTGAAATGACACAATGCAAAAAGCAGACCAATAACTAAAGGGAAAGAGAAAACATTTCATTTTAATGAAGTCAGCCTTCTAAGCCAACCTCACAGGAAAACAGGCATTAAGAGTGTGACCCACACGGCCCCTGTAGCTATAAAGAGACTGGTCTAGATGAACACTAATGTCAGGATTAACCAATATCCTGCTTCAGGAGAGGGTGCAACACGGTATTAAAACCTTCAGAAGATCCTGGCTCCCTACCCAGACAGATGTGGGAAGAACTATCTTTAAGCAAAACATTTTTCAAAGCTTTCCACGAGGCACTGGGGTGAATCTTTGTTTAACTGTAATTGGATTTCCAGTGGCAAGAGGTTCTGCAGATAAAGGATGAGCAGGGGACATGGGGGAGGAAGTCCCCAGTCAGTTCCCAGTTCCAGGCAGTTGATTTCTCATGAGTGGATCAGGGGACTGGTATCTGCTGGAACCTCATCTCCAGGGCTCAACAAGCTGAATTATTCTCGAGCTGACATTTTTCTTGGGATTGGAAAGGTTTCAAATTCTCCATCAAATCTCTGTTAGCGCCACAAGACGTGGTTCGTGCTAAAATAATCTCATTGCAAGGTTTCCAAGGGTTCACAGTGTGCCCCAGAGTTTACAGATGTCTCCAGTTATCCCCAAACATCCCTTTTGAAGTCTGCATGTTAATAAGGTGTGATGTATGAAATTTTCTTTATAATTCCTGCTTTGAGATCATTTCATATTTCCTTTCTGCTCAGGAAGCCATTGAGGGACTCATTTTAGCTACGAAGCTCTGTCTTATAATCCTGGCATGCTCAGGGAAATATTGGAATGGTTTTTATATGATAAATATTTATTTTTTACTTTTGCACAAAAAAAAAAAAAGCTCTTCCATCCATTTGAAGCAGGAGTTATGAATCTGATTAGAAATTTGGAAGCAAGTAGGCAGCTTCTAATTACCCACTTTCTGCATGTCATTTAGTTTTTCACTTCAGCCCTAAATAGCAGCCTATGAGGATAGCTGCAGTATCTTCTGAGACACACAATTCAGATACAGCTAATTTTAAATAAAATATTTTTACATATCTGACAGTCTAACTGAAAAAAGAGATTAATAAAAGGTTTACTTGTCCATTAATAAACAACTCAAGAATCTGCCACATCTGCTAAACTCAGTGAAATATTTTGGAATCTACCATGCCATGACTAGTTTATAATAATTTATTTTTCCTTCCCTATTAAACTCTAAAAAGTCATTATGGACAGTTTCCCTGACCCTTTCAGCTGTGTTTGTCTAATCACAGCTTAAAAAATCATCAGTGTGATTTCTGCATCCAAAATTAAAGCAATAAATGTGTTACCAGTGCCAAGATATATTCACAGAGAAGTACATCTGCATCTACAGCCCCTCTCATCAAAATCAAATATCGGATATATGTATTGCATCAAATCAACTCAAGGATGCTGTTAGGCTAGGAATGTAAAATGTGCTCCATGCATCAAGTTTTGATGCTTTCCCCTGACTATATCATAGCTGATAGGTCATTTCAGATTGGACTTGAATTTTGAATTCATGCATTAAAATGTAACCAGTCCTAGGGAAGGAAAAATATCCTCGTGCCTCAAACGTGACAGCAAATGAAACAAACTCAATTTTTCATTAGTAGAGAATCATTACTCAGAGCGATGTGGGAAGTCTAGAGGAAACTTGGGGCATCCCTCCTGCAGGGCTAATCTGTTCCAAGGACTTACAATTTGACAGGTGGTGTATAAAAACCACCCTTAAAGAACATAGAAGAGCAATAAATCTACTGACTCAGCAATGCCAAGAGGGTCACAGGTATTTTTTTTATCCTGTGATGGCAACTGCTTCACTGCCATGATTCTGGAAGCTGTGGCTGTCCCATCCCTGGAAGTGTCCAAAGCAAGGTTGGACAGGGCTTGGAGCAGCCCGGGACAGTGGAAGGTGCCCTTGTCCATGGCAGGGGGTGGAATAAAACAGGCATTAAGGTCCCTCCCAGCCCAAACCATTCCATGATTCTGTGGAACTTACTCCTCCTAATGACACCCACAGAGCAACTTCACACATTTGTGGGGCTGGTAGCAGACTCACAGGAAAGATTAAGAGTAAACCCAACAGATTAAGGGATGGATTTTCCTCCAGTTTGGTACCAGCATCAGACAGGCAGGACTGAAACTGATACTCCTGATCAGCAAATGTTTTGTCACAGTTTGTCACCTTCCCCCTCAGCACCTCCCAGCCCCAGCAGGGACACTGACACCAGGTAGGATTTCCCAGTACAATAAGTACAATCTGCATAAGCATTAAGCAGACAAAGGGAAATCAAACAGCAAGAGAAAAAGTGGAGATATTGATTTTCTTTAGGCATTCATTAATGTCTATTCAAATATAAATTCTGAACAAAAATCTACATTTCATATTGCAGGAGAGCACGCTTGTGCCAAATCCTTTGGAGATTTGGTTCAAGAAGAGTTCATCCCTATCTGAAGATTTGCCTGAAATACTGCCAAAAACCACTAAGGCTTTGTGTTAGCTGAAATAAAAGCTACTGTTGCAAGAGAGAGAAATGCAAAGGGGCTTCACAGGACCGTGTTCCCCCTCCTGTCTATATTCATGTACCTGATCAAATCCTCTTTGGTCTTTGCCTTCCTGCTACAACTTCAACTGTGCCCATTTTGAAAAGCAGGGCAATACACCAATGACAGATTTCTTCCAAGTCACCTACATCACAGTCATCAGAGGAGACACCTCTGAGTCTTCCATTTCTTTTCCAGGTTGTATTGGTGCTTTTCATGTTATCCTCAGGAATTAAATTGTGAACAGTTCAGGAACATTTTTTCTGTGATCCCTGTTCTCTGCTGCTTCTCTCCCACTCACCAACTCAGGGACTCAGACACACACACAGATGATGAACATCAAAAGCTGAAATGTTAGCAGTCGTTTTTGCCACAGTTTGTTCTGGTTTCTTGTAAACAAAACTCATTGGAGCAAACAGGACACACATGGATTCATTTCCCAGCATACCGAATTTATCAAAGCAATACTGAGTCAAATTAACCAAGGGAGATGCACAGACCTGCAGGACTGAAATCCTGTCTCCTTCACTGGTCAAATTAAGGATCTACACTCTCCAACATCCTCTAGGAAAGCAGGGGAGGAGGTTTGCTCATATCAATTTATCCAGGGTAATGAGGACAAAGGCTGACTGTGAGGAACTGCAGAAGGACCTTATGAAATGATATGACATATGAGATGGCAGATGAAATTCAATAGAGATAAATGTCAAATATGCATTTGGGAAAAACAATCCTAAACTCACATATGAAATGATGGACTCTGAGCCAACCACAACTGCAGGGGAGTGAAATCCTGGATTTACAATGGACAGTACCATGGAAATGTCAGCCCAGTGCTACCAAGGAAAAAAGACAGCAGACCAAATGCTAAGAATCATTAGGGGGAAAGGAAACAGAGAGCATGGGCAGCATGGATGGGGACAGTTTCTTGGTGGAATTTTCCACTACTGACACAAAGACCCCTTAAACCAAACTGGAGCCATGTCTAACACAAACAAACAAAGGTGATTTTTGTACCTAACAAGAGAAGCTGTGGATGTCACAAGCCTGCACTGGCTTAAGGCTAGAGAAGATTAAGTTTGCAGAAGGAAAATCTATTCATGCTTGCTATCTACACAGAAATCACTCCTGGCACAAAGTCCCTGAGCAGAAAACAGCTGGAGCCTGGGAAGCATCAGAGGAGAGGCACCACATATGCCTGCCCAGCTCATCCTCCCCCAGCCCATGGCCATGGCTGGAGAGGGGGTGCTGGGCTGGACCTCGTGTCAATTCCTGTTTACAATTATCTGAAGCTCAGCTTTGTATCCCTTAGCAGGAATTTTATTTTTGTTCTATTTTTAACCCAGCATATATTGACTCGGTATTTTTACATTTCTGGTTACAGTGCTGTAGAAATTTGCAAAATTAATAAAAAGAAAAGAGGCTGGGGGGCGAGCAGCAGAGTAAAAACATCACTCATTTTAGGAAACATACTGGCCTGAGACAAAGCTTACCAAGACTTTTACAAAATCACCAGCCAAGGGTATTTTCAGAAATGAAGCACGTGCTGCTTACACAGCCAGTCCAAGGCATCTCAACCCAGAACAGAGCCACATCTACACCCTGGCATGAGGGGATCTGTGTGTGGTCCAGAGTGCCCATCCCAAGGGCATCTGCTGGAGACAGAGCCATGTGAAAGGGAGAAGGGTTTGGGACAGCAGCAATCCAAAGCTATGGAATAGCTCAGAGCAGAGGTGGTGATGTGGTAGTGGAATCTCACGGTGAGTTTGTGCTTCTGCTATCAGCGCTCTTTGCAAGGAATTCTGTTCCACAGCACTCTCCCTCTGATATTAATTTGGAATGCAAGACAGCTTTGTAGTACCTAATCCTATTAGCATGCTCCTGAAATCTGTACGAGCAGAAATGTAGGACTGGCCCAGAGATGCAGCTTTCCAGCTCTGCTCCCCCATGAAACAAATTCAGGTTCAATTCCACAGCCCCTGGGCCCTCAGGGATGATTAGGTAGAATTTACCAATGCTGAATGGGAGTTATCTTCCACAGTAAAGCAAATAAAAATATTTAAATGAAAATACTTTGAACAAAACATACTTTCTTAATTTGGAAAAGTCCGTGGATGTTTCCTTACGTACATTTTCACCCAAACTGGAAGAAGAAATCCGAGCTGATTACGTTTTTTTCCCATTTTCAATTTCAACTGAGGTCTTTCCCTCAGTCTCTCTACAATCTCCCCTTTTTGTATGAAGCTTTTTTGAAGGGAGGAGTTGAAAAATACAAAGAAAAGAAAAAACAGAGAAAATAGGCAGAATAAAGAGAACAATTAGATGACAGTGGTTTTGGTGAAGGAGATGAGGTGGAACACATTGGCTTTGGAAAGGGTGCCAGGATGGGTGTCTGCATCCCACATTAGATGATCCCTGATGGCTCTGGCAACCACTGCTCCCAGAGAACCCCACAAACTGCCCACGGCAGCTGATGGGAACACGTTCAATTAAACGGATTTCTGCCCAAATTCCTGCTGCACAGCAGCCAAAACCTCCTAACAGTTTTGTAGATGTGTTTGTGTGCAGGAGAATGAAGCAGATGTTTTCTAACACAAGCTGCAGGCTGGTGGCTTAGGTCTGGGAGATGGCTGAGCATCAGTCAGCGTGAGGCAGGATGAAGAATTCCACTGGAAATCCAGCAGTGCCTCCGCCAGTCTCGCCCTTTCCACATGATTCAGTGGCAGACGTGGTAACAATTCAATTTTAGCTAAAATGATTTGGGTTTTATTGAATTCAGGAATGAAAACATGGTTTATATCTTTGAGAAATGCCATGAAATAGAATAAGCAGCTTGTACTCCACATCCCCTCAGACATCCAGTATCTTCATGCAGAGACAAGAGGTTGGAAGCTGGGAATCTGTAAAGGCTCCAGAAACATGCAATACCTCTTCGTGCACATTTGTGCTTTAAGGACAGCTAATTTAAAAGGAAAAAACCCAACCCACCATTCATTAACAATAATTATAGAATAGTTTAATAAATTTTACTGCTTTTTTTCTCTAGCCTTTTGAAGCACTGGCATTTCATTTCCCTAATATGAAACATATCCCAAATGATAAGTCTATCAGCTGTGTATCAGAAAGACTGGGTGAAGCACAACTTCTGGGGAATTTAATTACACAGCAAATCTTAATGAAATACAATACTGGAATCTTAATGAAATACAACCCTGGCTGTGATGGAGTAACTATTGCAAAGGGAAGAATAGAGCCCAGTCCCACGACATGCTGGTATCGAGTCAGTGCTTCTGGAAACCACCAAGTGAAGCTACCCCAGCTTCCCCCAATTCCCTAATTCCAGCATTACCTGGGATTTCCCTGCTCTGGCAGCACTCCTGCACTGTGAGCTCCCACCAAGGGCTTTAGTCCACATCCAGCTTTTTCCATCATTGCTGGGAATTCTACTTCACTTTTTGTGTTTTGGTTGCTTCTTCAGTGCATCTGTTGGTATTTCTGTTCAATTTTGCATCTCTTTATCTTCCCCCTCACAAAACTCCATTAAATATTGCTCATCTAAAACCACAAATCCAAGAGGGGAATTATTTGAATCACCTGTTCCTCACCTCTGCTGTAACAGGGAGCTATTATCTTTCATTTATTCATTTCTAAATCCAGGGTAGAAGCAATGAGAATCACCACAACCCATAACACAAGCAGTACTTGAGTCTAACTTGCCTGACACGTGTATTTCATGAGTCACATAGAATTCAAAAGTGATTTATCTGAGCTTTGAAAAGCTAAAAGGGGTTAAAACTAACTATTCCTACCATGAAATTTCATGCTGACATAACATGTTTTGAAAGGATGATTTAAAGATACAGAGATCCCTCTTAAATCAGTCAATATTTTCTTTATTGTATAAAGATTTTAATGCTGCCTTTACCTCTACAGAGTTTTCTCTGAGGTCAAGACTCCATCTCACTAAGGTTTGGAAAGCCCTGGAGTACATTCAGAAACATTAAAAAAACTTAAATTTTTTAAAAAAAGAGACAGATATCCTCAGTTAAAACTCAGTCACAGGACATGACACTGTCTTAGTGAGTCAGATTAAGAAATCAGCCAAAAATACTCCAGAGCAAGTTCTTTCAGGCAGTTCACCTGCTCCTCAGATTTTAGGTTTCTAGTTGTGTGTCATTTTATAATCATATTTGCCTAATTTCCAAATTTGTTTTTCCAACTACCTACAAGACAGCAAAACACAATGTACCAAAACAACTGTGAAATGAACAGAACAAATCAAAAAGCAAAGGTTTATTTGCTTTCTCTTCCTTTGCAGCTTTTTTAACCTACAACAGCCCTAGGCTTTGCCTGCAAAAAATAGATAAAACAATACAGACAACAAGTAAAAAAAAACACCCAAAAAACCCCAATCCCAACCCAAAACTTGAGGCAGTTTGGGATGGATGGCACTCCTTTCCCAACACAAACCCTGCTGTTTGTCACAGGGGTTCTAGAGCAGCAAGTGTCCAGAAGACATCAACCACATCCAAGAGACACATCACAGCATTCAACTCTTATTCAAAACATGTTTGTGGCTATTTTTTATTAAAGGGATTTTGTAGAGTTTCATTCAATTGCATCTGTTTTTAAAGCATTCAAATTCTTGCAGTGCTACAAGGTAATGGCTTATATCCAGAAGAAAAAAAGCAATACCTCCCTTGGCTAATATTTCTTTTCCATTTTGTGATATAATTCATATTACCTAGCTAGCTCCCTTTAGAAGCCAGAAAGAAAACACTGTGAAGAATAAGAAAATAATGAAAATTAAATTAAAACAAAGGGGAAAATCACTTGTACGAAAATATGAAGACAACATGTTTGAAAAGAACTGAAGCATCACACACCAAATGAAAGGTATTTGTAAGGAATGGAAGAAAATGCTCTGTCAGAGATAAGCAGTTTGACACTCCCTGTCACCACATGAAACTGAGTTAAGGATATAAACCCAGGTAGCTTCTGATAAAATGATGTCAACTTTATTTTGCTTTCCCAGCAGTAAAGAGGGCTGGCTGCCTCCCCCCAGGGCTGCCAGCACCTCTGAAATTCCTGGTGCCACTTGGGCTTAGGAACAAAAACTGACTCACAAACCCAATGGCAAAGGCACTGCTCATCATCTTCAGATCAACCCACTGCTCAGGGAATTTTGACTAATAGCCTCATTTTCTGATAGCAAAACCTGCAGTCCTTTCTCTTCCCAACATGGATCATGTTGCTGTTACAAACTGGATTTCTGGTTGGTGGCATTTATCTGATTACCAATTTCAGAGGCTATTTTCTTTCACACTTTGAGTCCATGCCTGCTGAAGCCAACACATTTCCACATCCCAGAGCTGACTGGAGCAGTTTTAAACACGTGCAGCAGCTTAGCTCAGTGAGTTTAGGGAGATGTGAAGAAGCGAGAAATAGGGGAAAGTTTGATGTGTGTTGGAGAAGCTGGCAGGGCTGGTCTAAATCACCATTTACCACAAATCTGTGCTTCTTTGGCAGGTTTTTGCTGATAAATATCAGCTTAATCCCAAAACTGGATGCTTCAATTAGGGGATTAATGTCAATCCACCCACAGAATAGCAGAAAGCAAATCTGTTCTCCTTAGAGAGGGACTAAATCAGTGTCTCAAGGCTGGTCCCACCCAGCCAGGCAGGACATCCCAGGTTTCCTGGGCTGGAAGTATAAACAGTTTAAGCAATAAAAGCACGGGATTCATTACAAAATCCTGGGTGGCTTGGTGTGAAATGCAAGGGAGTGTAGAGGCCACTGCCCCTTCAAAGAGCCACACATGAAAAAAAAATAACCTGAGGCAGGGATTGTCAACACTAGAGCTCAGTATCCTGCAGCAGTCAGGTTTTCAAATCCTCTCTCTATTCTTAAAACAAAGATCCTCCTCACAGCTGAGTACCCTAAAGACACCACTCAGAGAAATGCTAAATCAGTCAAGAAATGCAGAGAAACCACAGCAAGGTCATGGAGAAACTCTCTCCAGAAAGTGATTCCCTTCTCTCCAGGACCATGGACTAATCCACTAACAAAAACCTGAAAGTAAACTAGAAAAGCAGAAAAAATAACTCCAGTAAAGGGGTCCTTTTAATTAAGGAAGTGAGCACTGCTTTCCATATCAGCCATTTTTTACATTTTTTCTTCTTTTTTTGAATCCATCTGTTGTAAAGGGAACCTATTTCCAACCAACTCACTGGACATATTTGTTGGCTGAATCCTGGGATGCTAACCCAAAACAACACACCAATGTCCAAGTGTTTGCTTAGGAATATAGCAAATGCCACAGACACAGACCAGATCAGAGTAATAAGGGGCAAAGTGCAATTTAGATTCTATCCTTTGGAAATTTAATAACCCAGATTAGAAAAGTCTAACTCATTTGACAGCACTTCTTTAAAAAGAGGTGTTATGAGCTCAGGCAGTGGGCACCTGCTGCAAGGTTTTTAAGGCTCTTACAAAGATGGATCCACACACTGAGAATGTCCTTGTCAATTGTGAAAGGTGAGTACACAAGTGCCACCAGAATTCTGGGAAATGCCAGGTGGGATCTCCAGGCTACCTTCTCAATCCCAACCCAGGCAGCTGTGGTTCAGTTTCATACTTCAAAAAGCAGTTTTTTCAGAAAGAAAACCATGACCAAGATGCCTGGTGCTCTCTGTGAAGTACCAAGCTATAGAGGGGAGGGTGAGGTTTGCCTCCAAATCCATGGATAGAAGTGCCAATCCCAGTCCTGGAGAGGGAATGGACACACAGTGCTAGACAGGAGCCTCCCCTGGCCTGAATATGTATGGGATGTCTCCTAAACAGCACAACAATAATGAGTTTGCACAATCTATGGCAAATGAATTCAATAGTGAAATAAATTTACCATCCTACAGAGATCCTGGAGCTGTGAAAATGGTTAAGCAATGTTGCTTATGATATTTTTACCCAAAATAAAAAAATCAGTCAGAGGGGAAAGGAACATGTTGGAGAAGACAGATTTTCACAAATATTTGTATTTGAATTGCTGATGAACCCTTCCTGCTGTTATTTTTATTAATGTTTTAATTATATATGCAATACACTTCATGAATAGCTGAAAATATATAGGAGCAACAACATTTCACAGGCAAGAGAGAGAGTTCTGCAGCCAGCTTCAAATGTACTTCCTTTCTGCCAGGGAAACAAGAACCTTTGATGCCATATTTAAAAACAGGTATGTGATGGAGCAGATCTCCTGAGCTCCTGCTAGAACTGACGCTGCCATCCCTAGAGTGGCATTTCACTCCATGCCTCCAGGATTTTTTAAGATGCACTGGTCAACACAAGGAAGAGGGGATGAGGCAGCAAGTTTTTATTGGGGCATTTTAAATTTTGGCATATGCTTAAGATCTCGTGTCCTAGGACAAGTCCTTTATTCCCCAAAACACCTCTAAAATGAGTGAAACTCTGTATTTCAGGTCCTCACCAGGGATGGGGTGAGACAAGTCATCCTGCAGTGAGCAAAACTAGAAGCCCCAACCACAACACTACAAATCCACACCAAAGCAGTATTTTGGGAACCAGTTCAACATGGAGGTGACTTATGGACATCTCACACTCAGCAAAACATTCAAGTTTTTGCTTGAAACTCATTCAAGTGCCTTCTCTTGTGCCCTTAGTGAGGCTGAAGCATTTTGTTGGCTTTGGGATTAGCAGGGTGTGACTCCATCCCACCAGCTGGATGGTGCAATAACCCCAGAGCACTGAACACCCCAAAATTAGACCCCATGAGTCTTCCCCCCCTCATTTTAACAGCCAGGATATTGCTGTGTCCAGGTACTTGGCCCCATGTGTGTCCAGGGCTCAAGGTCTGCTGCAGACTGACTGCATTGACCCCTCTGAACAGCATGCAATAAAATCTTCTATTAAAATTTGTTTTCAACCCACACTGCTAAAAAAAAAAAAAAAGTGTCAGCTGCTTTAAAATGGTCTCTGTTTTGCTGGCCCTGCTTCTGGCAATCTAAGTAGCTGTCATCACTGTAGGAGCAGCCTGCTTGATAAGATTATAATTTTGTTTACATTGTGCTATAGGATGCCACGCTGAGTACAGCGTGGGGAAAATGGCAATCGGCAGCATGCAATGTGCATTTTCAGTGAAATGGGGGTTAGCTGCCTTTATTCCTGCCTCAGAACTGCAGGATTTGGGCTGATGTTCTTAAAGGTAAAGAAAAAAAAATGGGTTTAATGTGTTTCTTTGCTGGAGTGTATTGCAGTAAAAGCTGTAATGGCCTTTTTTGGCACCACACCAATATATAGCATTCAGAAAACAGCTATTTATTGAAGCAAGAAATGCAATACCAAGACTACAAATCACTTCTTACATACAGAAAACTGGAAGTCAATCTGGCTAATGCCTACCTCTCCACCATAGGTAGAGCTCCCAGCCTCAAACTAGGAGCAGCCAATTCTCATCCACTGTGTGGTTGCAAGTTAAAGACCTTACTGCATCTCCTTTTCATCCTCTGTGAAATAGAGCTATGGCCATGTATTTTAAGAGAGGGTCTCAAGCTCTCTCAGTACATGAGACTGTAAACCAGGGAAGAGTACCAATAATTTTGCAGTAGTCAGTTGGGTTAGTTTTAATTTGTGTTTGATTAGCAAGGAGCTCTGGGCCAAGCTCCCAGAATTCACAGAATTCCCGGTGCAGTGAGGCAAAATGTAACAATTGTAATGGTAGCAATATGTGTTCGGTCCTAGCCATCAGCTATTGGGAAAATGGGTCAACAATAACAAAGTTTAAAGTGAGAGGATTTCTCCACCACACATTTATATGCTGCAGAAAAGGACAGTGGGGAATGTGAGCAGATTCTGGTACCTTTAGCATGATCACTGCTATTCTTCCCTTCTCAGCAAGTGAAATATTTTTTATCTCTTTTCCCAAGTCTCTCCAAAAATTCACGTTCTAGCTGTGCTCTCTGTCATTCCCATGGAAGGCTGGGGCTGGAATACACGGTCTCAGGAGCAAAACTGAATCTAGGACTTGGCACTAGGAGCAAAGGCACTGAGCAGCTCTGTCAGGTCAAGCAAAAGCCAACATCATGAATCCTTGAGCAGCGCAAGAGCGCCGAGTGGGGACTGCAGGGCAATAATGGATGACTTTCCAAGCAGTGGCTTTCCATCCCAAGGCTGAGCCCTGCTGGTGGGCAGGAAGGCAGAGACAAGGAGGTGAGAGCTCCTGAGGTGCATTTGCAGGCTGCTGTGTGGGAGGGGAGCACTCAAACCCCGTCGGAGACACACGAGGGGTCTCCGTGCTCGGCCGCCCACGCGCGCTCTGCGGAACGGCAAACTCCATCTCGCAGCCTGACAAGACAAATTGTGAAATTTATCTTTCTCAGCCTGGATTGTCCTCCATGTAATGGGAACAAAAAGCAATACCAACAAAAGAAAGAGCAGCTTTAAAGCCCTTCCTGAGGATGGAAAAGGAAGCAGTCGTACATCAACACCTAAGTCAGGGCCCAACACTTCACTTCGGGCTGCAGGCTCAGCCCAAGCCTTATTGACCCACACCACAGTCACTGCACAGACCTTGAAGCACAGCTGAGGGCTCACACAGCAGGACCTGCAGCCACCAAAGAAAGGGGAATCAAAGCACAAACAAGAAATGCTCGTCCTTTCCAAACACAAAGCACCCAACTTAATATACTTCAGGCAAAGTTGTTAAATGACAATGGTATTTTGGAACTCAAGGGCAATCGGAAGGGTCAGAGTTTATGAAGGGGTGAAAGTCAAAACATTATTTCTTCATTAATGGTAGCAAAGCCAGGGCTTGATTTAATGGTCAGTGTTTCAAGGATTCATTGTCATTCACTTGGAGTCTGCCAAAGTAAACATGTAATTTAGTCTGGTTGTTTAGGAATGAATTTCATCTAACTCCTGTTGTTTAAGAATAGAGTCGGGCAATTTTTGGCTCAGTCTACTTTTCCTAACAACTGGCAACAATAGGAACATTAATTATACCTTGCTTCACCCATTCAAATGCAGAATGACTCGAACATGTTGATGAGCAAGAAATTGCAGAGACAGGAGCACCAAATTTCACATTTGAGAAGTCTGCACCTCCCATTTGGAAGTACCACTACATTTATACACAGCAGCAACTACAAAGTAATGAAATATTTTCAGCTTCACGTTATGAAGAGAGGTTAGGAGAAGCTAAAATCAGCCTTTACCATGTGTCAGCAGATAGCATGGCAAACATCATGACTAGGAAACTGGTCAGTCATAACGCCACCTTCTTGTTCCCAGGAGAAAAAGGGCAGTAACCTGTGGACTTGTGCTCAGCACACACCAGCACCTGCACAGACACCACCAGCACTTTGGGGGAAGCCATGATTGATTGATTCAGCATTTTCAAGCTGATGGTCGCACAGTGCAAAATTAGGACTATGCTCTGCTCTTGTTCCCAATGGAGTAGCCCAGCCTGAGCCAAGAGGCAAAGGAGGAATGTGTAGGAATGTGTTTTCAAAGACAGCATCAGTCTGTCTTCACCCACCACTGACAGTAAGACAGGCAGGAAGGCACTGATAACAGTGCCAGCACTTCTGGGTGTTCCAGGTGTACAGGAACACACACCCAGAAGGATCCAAGGCTCTGCACATGCAAAGCACACCAGTGAAACCCAGGTCTACACGTGACTGGAGACCACAGGCAATGCTCCCAGCCTCAGAGGATATTGGAAAAACAGAGGTGAGCAGGGCAGCTGGACACTGCCCCTGACCCACAGACTGGGACAGAGCATGCCACTGACACCCTGAGCCAGCCAGACCCTGAACACCCACATCCAGCACCCAGAAGTCACTGACCATGGCCCAGCAGGGAGGGTCGGGGCACTGACCATGCCCCTCCTCACTGTGCCACAGACTGCACATGGAGCAGATGGCTCGCCATGGATGAACAGATCACTCCTCTGACCAAAATTACCCTCCAAACCAATGGCAACTGGAGGACACACAAAATGACAGCTCCAGAGCCAGCTGGCATGTGCCATCCCAAGCCTGGATGGGATCAGTGGCACGGTGGGCACATGGCTTTGCTCCCATCTGGTGTGGCTGGCAGCAGCAGAGGTGAACACACACAGGCTGAGGGATGGAGCAGTTGAGTGATGACAAGGGAGAATTGAATGCAGAGAGGGGGAAAAATGACCTGCAACAAATCAAGTGTAGCTGGGTAGATGTGTGTCCCTTCAGCAGACTCAATCACCAGCAGGAGGGTGACAGAGATGCTGAAATGGTTAAACAAATAGCTTCACGTCGGGCTGCCCGGGCTCACCATGAGATGGATAGAGGGAGCTGAGAGCCACTGACCTTAACAACACAGAAAGGAGGGAGTGCTCTGGAAAATACACAGATAAGCCAAACACACAACAGAAAGATAAATATCAGCATGGGCTATGATTTGCAAGCTAATCCATAAAGCCCAAGGTAAATGAACAGACAAATGAGGAGTCCAAATGAGAGAAATGTCAGTACTGCAAATTGTGTCTGCAAATTGGTGAGTGGTGGACAGATAAAACCCCAAAACCTCACAAAAGTCCTCAATCTCTGACTTGTCAATGTGACTTATCTTCAGTCTAAACACCCTTCACTAGATCCTTTTTCTACTTTACCTCTCATCTCTCAATCACTACACTGAGAACTGATCCTCTCTTTGGTCAATAAACACTCCTTAGAGGTCGCAGTTTCAAACAAGCACCTTCAGATTTTATCTGTACCTGATCTGGGCCCTTTGCAGGAGCTTCCACCAACTTCTACAAAATCTCCTTATCTTTTTTTACTTTCTGTAGTTTTTGTAGTTCTGTAAGGCTCTGCAATGCCTTACAAAAGACTTTGTGGAAGGGGCAAGCTCAGATTACCCCTTCTCAGAGTGGTTCAAGTGGTTCATTTTGACCCTTTTTTTTTTTTTTACATGTGCCTGTAAAAATGCATCAAACATCTCTCACGTTCCCAGGCTCTCAGTGGGGGGAGATCTTTTCTTTTCTTTCAATATTTAATTACAGGTACAACAGAGTCCTGTTCCACAGTGAAGGTTCCTATGCACGACAGCCAGACAAACAAGCTGTAGGACTGCAAGGTACAAACCCCAGTGTGCTGGCAATTCCTCCCACCCCACAGTGATTCCCTTTTCTCACACAGGGAGCTTAGTACAAAGCCTGGAATGGCAAAATGCCAAAACTGAGCCACTCAGCACGGAGTCATGTTTGCTGCACACCGTGAGCAGCAGCGATAGCTGTGAAAAATCAGAAGTCAAAAGGCCCAGTCCAGCTGTAAAACGCTTAATGAAGAAAAAGGAGGAGGGCAGGACTCTCCAGTTAAGGTTATCACCCAACATTAACAAAAATAGGAGCACATCTCTCTCCAGCACTGCTGTACCCTCAGCTGGTTTCTCTCCAACCCTGGTTTCTCAGCTGATCTCACAATCTGACTGAAAAACCTGCCTTGATAAAATAATGTTTTTAAAAGCTGCTCATCACTGTTGATAGATCAGTACTGTCCACAGCCCTAATGCCATTTTGGCAGCTGAACTCCTGACCCGGAGTCCCTCAAAAGCAGACAGCTCCTCTGGGAGGTGTTCAGGTGACAAAGGGAACACTAAAAAGCCATGTGTTCTCCCAGGGCAGCTCTCCTGCCCACTGACATTTTAAAACAAGCAAAAGTTTTCTTTGCTTGTCAGGCATATAAGCTGCTTACTGAAGGCAAATGTGCTTGTTTGTTTTCTGCCAACATTCAAGTCTCCTTTTCTGTTTGGGGGAAAGGAAGGAGAGGATTATCCAGCCGAGGATGGATAATCACTAATCTTAGAGAGGGTGAGTTTTTGTGAGAAGGGGGGAAAATGTAAATTGGTCTGATAGAAACATTTCTCTTTCTAACTTATTTCCCCACGGGGCTTCAGAAAGGACAGGATTAAAGTGTCAACACATGAAACCTATGCTCAAGAATCTTTCTCAAGGTCTCGGATATAAACAAGTCTTGAGATCCCAATTCAGTGTCTCCTAAGTGTGTTTAGGTCTTAAAACCATCCAAGAAGACACAACAGATCCTAGAAAGAAACAGGCAGAGAGCCTAGAAGTGAGATTCCTAAAGGACCTGCAGATGCAGTGGTGTAAAAAAGCCATTAACAGATGTAGCTAAAACCCTGCACACAATTCCACTGCAATTTATCTTTTATTTTTTTAAAAGATGCATTTTGGCTTATGAGTAATGTTTAGATTTCAAGTAAGAAGTAGGTGTATTTTCCTTTCTATACCAAATTCTCCTTTATTTTTTTAGTAGATTTTCATCAAAATATTCCCATGAGCACAGAGAAAAGAGCAAACAAAATGTGCCATGCACAAAAAAATTCTTTCATTCCTTTTTAAAACCAGTTTTCCTCCTGATCTTTCCACTCATCAAGGGTTTACTGCTCTGAGAGACTCCCAGCTCAAATGAAGAAGAAAGCAAAAGGAGCCGGTCGTAAAACTTTAACTTATTCTATTTTTCACCTTTGGGAATCAAACACACATTAATTATCAAAACTCTCTGCCTCTCCCTCCATCCTGCCATGAGCACAAGCCACAGGGAAGAACACCCTGCACAGCCCAATTCCAGCTACAATCACCTCTGTATTTATCAACAGCCAATTCTAATTTCATCTGCTACTCCGTGTCAAGTGAGTAAAAAGCCAATAATTTCCTCCCAGGGTGGTTACCTGTGGTATCTCCATTGACACCTTGGACACAGCCTCCCTCTCCAGGGAAAAGGAACCCCTCCGACTGTGGCTCCTTGTTGTCACTCGACAGAAAAGACTGACCTGACCAACAGCACAGTAAGGCAGGACTTAATTCCCAAAATATCATCTCTCTCCTCCTGAACTGGGTTTGTTTGCTGTATTTATTGTAGCAATGTCTTTGCCTTGTACAGTAACTGCCCTTGCCAGCACGCTGCTTTCCCTGAGGCTACTTTAAATCTCTCTAAAAACCAAACAAGGATGCTTGTCTTCATATGAAGTATCTGTGAACAGTTGAGAGCAATACAGAGGGCTTTAAGTTGAGAGAGAGAGGGGTCAATGATGCCCTAAGAGCACTTGGTCCCTTTCTGTAGAGCAGACCAGAATTCAGCTTTGTTGGAAGGCACAAGCTCTCGGTGCCTGGCCATGGAAGCTCTCCTGGCCCCCATCCAGGGAGCAGCTCTCCCATGGGGCTGTCAAAAGCACGAGTCCAGGGTGGAGCCCTGCACTCGTCTGTCACATCCCTGCCAGGATCTGGCACAGCAATTCCCCTTGCTCAGGACAGGCCAGGGCTCTGCAGGCTCCTCTGCCCATCCTGGTGCCCAGGGTCAGCCTCACTGACCAGGCATCCCTCCTCCACCTCCGCCCCCAACTGCTCAGCAAGAAGCTAAAGCAGAACCCCAAACCCCTCTTGCTGCCGAGCTGTTCATCTTTCCTAACCTTTTTCCCAGTGCTCAGAACAAAACCCCTGCACCCTGACCCTGGTCCTGCCTGTCATCACTGGATTGATTTGTAGCACACAGCCTGTTTCACTGTCTTGCTCGTCCTATTTTCTTGGTCACAGCTGGTCACACACCACTCCTGGCTGATGGTCACTGCCAGAAAGTCTCTATTTTTTTTTTAATAACCTCCAGTAAGCTCAGATAAAAACCTGATCGTGATCTTTCTTCCCCTTATTGAAAAATACTGCATTAAATAAATAAAAACTAAGCAGCAGCTGCTTGGGGAAGATGTGAAGTGCAGCCACAACCACTCCCTCATTACCACTGTTATCGAGGCCAGGGCCATATCCTGAGAGGAGAGGAACTGCAACCTCTAGCAAGTGTCTGGGCACACTGAAAGCAGCAAATCGACCCAAGCTGGGAGAACAAAAGAGAATACACTCAGTGGCATTAGTTCACTGACCACACCACGTTTATTCCCAGTCTTTTACACTATGAAACTGTTGATGAGGATGGATCCTAGCAACAAATGGAAGCAAACCTTGTGGGGATTTAGTGCCTGCTTGGTGGCACTACTGCAGGTTAAGCCTTTCCCAGCACTAGTGAAATTTCCTTTTTTTTCCTTTTTTTTTGTTCAAATTCCATTTCATGGCACTTCTTTAAGACTGGAAGAAAGAAAAAATTATACTGACATTTAACTTGCAGCCTGGAGCCAGCTAATCAGACAGAGCAGGCGAGCACAGCAGCGTTAGGAAGAACAGGGGGGAAGGGGGAAGGAGGGATGGCAGCTGGAAACCTGGCTGGGGATGGGATGCCAGGGGTGCAGGGACACAGGACAAGGGTGCTCTGCACAGGAGGGAGTGAGCAACGAAGGGACATCAGCAGAGAATAACCCAGCACAAGGGAAAGAAGAAACTGGAGCACAAAAGGGAATAAATTTTGCTTCCTGGAGTAGGAAATATTCTCTCAAATGTAGCATTAACCAAGAGCAGTTGCATTATATGGCACCCAGTAAAGATTTTCAAAGTGATATGTGAATAATTATCACAGAGTGCATTGAGGAAAGCCTCATTGTAAGCATTCATGTGAGGGTGTGTCATAAATGCACTTCCTCAAAATTTTCCTCATCAGTTCCCTCTCAGATAAAATGAAGCCTTTTAGATACTCATATTTCAGGATATGGGAGAGGTGTTATTTGTTTCACCAGTAATTTTAAACAATAGCAATGCCTCCAAATGTTTCTCACAGCCCTCTCCTTATTTTTCCTATTTCAGTTCAGGTGTAAAATTAACTCTGAAATACCAACAGCTTAAACAAATGCATTGGCATCACCTTGTGATTGAAATAATTGAGTAACAATACATCAGATTCAAGAGTCTCACAGTGCTTTATAACTACCCTGTAACTACAAATTGCAAATGCATTCATCTTCATGGGATTTGATCTGTTCTATTAAGTTTCTCCTGAAAGTCACCTGAGCTACCTGACAAGTCTGGTAGCTTTTTTCAAGGAGGAGGAATGGATCTTTTAGCAGTTGTTTTTCTTTCTCTTCAGTGGAGGATTATGGAGCATTACTAGATCCAAACACATCATATGATGCCAGCATCAATACATAGACAAGATATGGTTCTAATACAATACTATTAAAAAAATACATGAAATGTTTTTTGTTTCCTTTTCCAAATTTTGCACAAATTTTGCACAGGCAAGTGATGACCAGCCCTAAATCTAGAAATTGTTTCTAATCTTTAGTACACAAGGGCTGGAATCCAGTGGCTCATGTAAAGCTCTGCCAAGAGCAGGACCAGAGCCCCTGGCTCAAGGCCTGCAGTCACCAAGTCTTTCCTGATAAATGATCTCTGAAATAGCCCCCATCAGCAGCAATATCAGGTGCCATTGCTCTTACAGGACTAAACAGCAACGACAGAACAGCTGGAGGTGACAGAGCTAAGGAATGTGAGCAGAATCAGCAGAGAAGGAACAAATCAACAAGTTGGAGACTTGGATACAATATCTGAGAGCTGAAACCTGATGGAGTGCAGCACTTCCTGCTTGATTTTCTATTTTATTCTTCCTTTTAAAATTCATGTGCTGAGAGTGTGAGGTGATAAAAGGCCAAGTATCTGCACTTCAGCCACTTGCAATGAATACAAGTGAAAAATACGGTATTATTGGCAAACCAGAAATATCAAAGTGTGACAGAAGCATGAGATGCTAAGATCAAGGAGTTTATTCTTCTTTTCCCATTGCACTAGAAAGAAATTTGCTGTCCCAATAGATACCCTATTTTCAGTGCCACTCCTTAAAATATGGGAAAGGTCAATTGGAGGGGAAAAAAACCAAGAGACCACCAAAAAAAACCCCACCACAAACAACTCAGTGATTCAACAAGCACTGTCAGCAAAAAGCCCCAACATTTCTTCTTCTTCTTCTTCCTGTAAAGCAAAGTTGAGATTAATTTAAGGGGGTGCTAAGCATCATCCACAAGTGTCCAACAAGGCAGTAACAGCAGAGGGCATCCATCAGTCCTTCTCTGCAGCTGACAGAAGGACAAGGGGGAGAAGAATTAGGTATGAGAAAAATGAAAGTCTTGTTAACAGTGAGAGTGGTGAAGACCCAGAACAGGCTGTCTAGGGAAGATGAGAAATCAATATCCGAGGTTTAAAAAGAGGTTAGACAGACTGTCAGCTTCTGGAGGTGAGACAGGTACACTTGATCTCACCTAAGAGCCTGGCAACACAGTAAGTGATCTCCCAAGGTCTTTCCCACATCAGCATTTTTGGGATTTTTTTAATCATTCAAGCAATTTGTCTCACTTATGGGATAATTTCATATATGAAAGAACATATTCAATACCAGTGCTGGCATATGTTAACTGATTCTTACCCCCCTCCATCTCTTTTCTAAATGTAAGACACTAAATTCAGTGAGAAATTAAATTAAGTTTATTCATTTTTACCCCTCTTACTTTGTTTTGCTTTCCTGTCTAAGGCCTCCATGCCCTGGGTGTTCATATCCTTCAGCTTCTTTTCCCTCAAAGACTTTTAGGAATAACAAAACATTTTGTGATTCTGCTCTAAGGTCACTACACAACTCATCTTCTTGTAAATCATAAGGTGATGTTTTGATCTTGTCCTTCCTTTATTTAAGTGCACAAGGTGCCCTCAGCTCTGTGCTAATTGGTACCAGGCATCTGTGTGCTGCAGAGGAGAAGAATCCACCAGCACCACGAGTCCCTGGTGCTCTGAAGTAACAGAAATCTCTTCTGACTTTCAGAAATTGGACTGGATGATCTTAAAAGGTCTTTTCCAACCCTAATGATTCTAAGTCTAGTAAAACTAAAACAGTAAAACTGTTCCCAACCTGCTGTCTGGGACATCTCCTACTGCAGGACAATCCTCCTGACTACTAAATAACAGGACACTTGGCAATACTGGTCTCCCTCCAGATGAAGTTCTGTCCTTTACTTGTAGTCTGGGGAGTGATTTTTGGATTACTGAAGGACTTTGCATTGCAAAACAAATTAGAATATCAGCATTTGTCCAAAAAATACTGACTGTGGGACCTGCAAGCAGAAGAGACACAAAACATCTTTTGTGTTGCAAATATCAGCAAATCTTGGCTCCAACAGCTGAGCAGAACATTTCTGATACAAAGAGGGTTTGGACACATGACTCCAGTTTGGTGCCTTTCCCACAGCTCCCAGGGAGCCCAGGATTGCTGGGGCTGGGCCCTGGGAAGTTCTGCAGTGCTGGCTGCCTCAGGGGAATCATCCCATGATTGCAAGGTGGGCCAGATTCCCCCAAACCAGAAATTTCAACTTCAAATCCAGTGCTGGTTGAAAAGATTGGAGTTTCCTGGCGCTTCAGAAAGAGAATTCCTGAATTCCTATTTTCCCCCAAACCAGCCAAACACACACTTTTCAGGCAAGGAACATTACCAGGACCATTTCTGCTGTGATGGAGGTGTACTGAGAAAAAAACCTGATCTACTTTTTCCAGAACTGCCCATTCCTCACAATTAAAATCACTAGGTGACACTTTTAATCAGTATTTCTAGATGTTATTGCTAAAATGAGAACATTAGCAAGCTCATTTAAATTTGCAAACTAAACCCATTTGAACATCACTTGAGCACGAGAAAGTGGCAAAGGCACACGAAGTTAAAAGACTGTGAAGAACAAAAAGCTTCTGGGCACTGCACTACTCTCCCTAAGCTCCCCTTTCTCCCTTCTCATTAGAGAACACCAAGGAATAACTCTTTCTATCCAAATCCAATCAAAATTCAGATTAAAATCTCTCCTGTGCAGAGCAAGTACTCTTACTGTAAAATTAAAGAGAAGTTTGCTTTCAGGATTGGAAAGCCCCACGTTTTGGAGGGTCTACAGGGGTACAATGGGGCATTGTCCACACACCAAAAAAAATTACATCTTATTTCCAGATAAGCTGGTTAATTTACAAAGAAAAACCACACAGCATTCCCTGTTGTTTCTAAAGCTTTGTGAAATTAAAAGTACATTTTATTTCAGTCCAAGTACACAAGGATGCAAGACAGGAAGGAGGCTGGGGATGTGACAGCTCAAACTCATCTCACTGCAGATATCTTGAGCTCTGAACAGAGCACCTGTACCCTCTAGAAATGTTGCCTTCTTTGCCTTTTAAGAAAGGAAAAAAGAAACACAATAGGACAGATGTGGGAGATCTGCTACATGAGTTTTAATTGCAACCATTTGTAACCTGCATTCCCCCCAGATACAGATCTTATTTTTAAGCAGATATTCCTAATTAAGCAGAGGACTTGGTTATCACCAGGTGAGTGACTTGCAGAGTCAGGTCATCAACACCATCAAATAACAGAAGCAACCTGAGATATTGATCCAGAATTCAAAGGCCATCACAAACTGCAGGATCCCAGGACCAATTAGGGGCCAGGGAGGGAGGATGGAAGGCACCAGGACCACAGCTCCTGAATCTGAATGATCCTCATTGACGTTTGCCTGGGGAGGTGGCAGGGTCTGAGGTGGGTTATTTACAGCCCCCCAAGCACAGGATGTGAGACCCACAGTGTTCTGCAGGTGTATTCTCATGGCCCTTCCACCCAGGGGATCCTGCTGCCTCCCTAACCAAAACAATTCACCTGGAGTGGTGTGGGAAGGGAATGAAACACGAGTCCTGTGCATTGCAGGGTAACCTGCTGTGCTACCAGGTCATCATTCCATTCTGGGAATGTCATTCCAGGCTAATAAGGACTGCATGACTTGCCCAAGTTTTAAGGAAGCCTGAAAGTATGCAAATAATCTTTTTTTTTTTGTATTTGCTGTGTCTGCCCATCACAAAAACAAAGCTCTTAGATTTCAGAGGGAGTTCTGAACTATTTGTGGGTTTTCATTAACATCTGTCAGCTTATGGGGCACAGTGCAGCAAGTGGTTAAAAATCTGAGTACCTCTGGTCATGTGGGCAAAAACCCAGCCTAAAGTAGCAGTGCCATATCCCCATGGCACTGTTAGGGACAAAGGTCTCAGGGACAGCACCATGGTGCTGAAACGTTGTTCTGTGTTTTGGAAGAGGATCAGGGATCCTGCACCAGGCCCTGTTTCACAGCACAGACATATCCATAACTCAGCCTGCCCTTACAGCCCACCCATCAAATAAAATAATATTTTCCATAGCTTCAATAATTTTCTTTCCACGGTCTCAGAGTGACACGCAGACATTGGTGAGAGCTTGGCAATAAATCAAAGAGGCAGGTAAATATTAGCATATTATTTGCAAACATTAAGACTGAAGCACTGAGGAGTTTCTGGTCAGAAAATCAAACCCTTCTGTCCTTCAGCCCTTTACTTTTATACATCAAAGAGTTACAATGCAAACAGACAGTGCCAGAAAGCAGGCTCTGAAGCTCAGCTAAATGCTCCTTGAAACCTAAAATGAAAAGCTCACCAGTCTTAGGTTGTTTCTGTTAAGCAATGCATGCTGTGGTGCTGGCTCACGGGTGAAACAAATTGCTGTTCTAAGTCTATTAAAAAGAGGGAAAAAAAGGCCACCATATGGTGCTGACTGCAGTAGCTCTTAGCAGGTGTAACACATCCAGAGCTGTAGCTACCATACTTAATTATTGTGACAAATTCAGTCATTCAAGGTGGGGATTTCTTTGTTTGGGTTTATTTTGTTGTCGTTGTTATTTTTAAATAGGTTAACATGCTATTCCCACCCTGAAAATGATACTGGGGAGAAGAGGCTGGAGGAGGGGAGGAGAAAGCCCACACCCCACACAGATATTTGTGGCACCCAGAAGCAGGAGGGGGTTCAAGCACAGTTTGGGATACTGAAGGCATCACACTGGAGGAGAAGGATGCAGAGAAGAAGGGAGTTTCTCACAGAGCATCCTTGAACTCTCTCATGAGAATCTAATGAAAAAACAGCAGCACTGACACCACCCAACACACCTGTACTGATGATGGAGGTGGTGAAGCCACACAGACCTGTCCGGACCCCTGACACTCTGCTTACACTCCATGAGAACAATATAAAAAATATAAATTTACAGAAGTATTTACAAGAAGATGGTCTTGGGCTTTATACACCTCAGATTATGTGACAAGCACAGGCACAGTATCTGTCCTTTGATGTGACAGTGTGCCAAAAAATTCCTGGAATGGCTTCAGCGTGGCTGTTGTCTGACCTGAAGGTCCCTGACGTCTGGTATGCACAAAGGAATAGTCCAGAGAGGGATTCCAAAGAGTACCTTAAATACAAACAAGCCTCCAGACCAAGTGGCTCAGAAATCAATTAGCCCCATGCACAGACGAGGCACATTTCCAAGTTATTTGGTGTTTAGTGTAAAGTTTCACAGGATACTGCTGGGATCCTCCACAGCAGCACCTGCTCTCCCATTCCCCTCACTGCAGTTCAGCATCTCACTCTCCACGTGTGGCTCACATTTACAAGAATCAGATTAAGTTATTCCAACCATCTGACTTCTTTCTTTAATAACCTGTGTCATCAAGAGTCAAAGACATCATTTTGTTCAACAGAAGTCCACGTGTATTTTCCCCAGTTCTCCATGCCCTGGATCATATATATGTATACCCACAAAACATTAACCTAATTCAAGCACTGAGAAATGCCTCTCTCTGATCCAAATAATTAAAAAGTCCCTGTGAAAGACCCAGAGGTTTGATTCACTTCTTTTTTCCCCCTCAGGATAAAAACTTCAGGTGAATCCAGCTGATTATATTCATCACGAGCTGAGCCCCTGAGGTTCCCACAGCCCTGCAGAGCAGTTGCCTTGATCATTTCACTCCTACAAGTTGTACATTCATTTATTAACATCATCCTAAATCCAAACTCTTTAACATCTTGCAGAGGGGATACACACACGCCCCCATATACACACACATTTGGAGCAGTGATTAAGCAATTTCCTTTCCTTTCTAAAAGCACTAATTTAAAATAAAATTTTCACTAGCAGGAACAGCTAAGAGCTTACCCACATCCAAACCTAGAGTTTGCATAATTTTATTACATTATTTAAAAAATTCATTCATTACCAGGGGTTGGGTTTTTTCCTTCCCTTTGTAAGTTCCTACTTAAAATCTTAAGGGAAGAAACCTTTCTGTGGTCCTTCCATGCTCTCACTAATTTTCTCAAAAAGCCTACAGTAATTTCCCTGAATAGCTTCCAAAATGAATGCCATAAAACAGCTTGTCTCACTGGAACTGTCTTATCTGTGGGTGAGTCAAAGGATCAACTCATTACAGGGCTTATTTGGGGAAAAAAAAAATCCAAAAATAAAACACCCAAGCAAAAAAAAAAAAAGTTTGTAATTTTAAATTCATAAATACACATTTTAAAGTGTGCATATCCTGAGCTGCAGGCGCCTTTCGGTGAGGGAGAAATTCCCCAAAACTGACTCTGGATGCAGCCACATCAGCCAAGCAAAAAAAAAAAAAGTTTGTCCTGAGCAGGGGAAAATTCCAAAAGCACTGAAATGCAACCCTGCCAAAAATCCCAGCGGATGTCAGGGGGCAGGGAGGCACCCCCAGGGCTCCTGGAAAGGTCAGCACAGCCCGGGCAGAGCTCGGTGTGCAGCTCTGAGAGCTCAGAGCACACAGAGCACAGCCAGGCAGGCTCAGGAGCCAAACTGCAGTGCCACTGGCCAACAGCAGCCTTCCCTGGCCACAGCCACAGCCCAGCACTGTGCCAGGGGACAAAGCCCTGGTGACAAACAGAGTAAGATGTTCTAACCATCACCTGAAAACAGGAAAGTTTTGGTGAAGGTTGTTTGTCGCTGTGGGTCACTATCAATCACACACGACACACGCTCTCAAGAGAAGGCTGAAAAAGCTTTATTCAATTATCTGACTCTATATTATATATCATTTTCACACGGACCAGGGAGTGGAGGAGAAGCTGGACACCTCTCCCATTCCACTGGCCAAAGCAATTGTCAATCAGTCACTTTCTACTCCCAAGAGAAGGAATTTCCAGCGACTTTGTCTTAACATAAACAAGTTTCTAATAATAGTATCAATTCATGAGAAAGTGAACTAAGAACTACCAAACAGTGAGTTAGAAAGTGCACTAGAAAACCTGGAAGAATCAGGGCGACAGTTGTTCTGCAATAATTCTATTGCAGAATAACTCAGATTATGAGCTCCTTTCCTTGTACATCTCAAGAAATTAAATTCCAGCACTTATGGAACTGTTGAGCACAGCTGTGTTTGGTAACCAAATGGTTTGAATCAAATCTGAATTGCCAAACCAGCTTAGCTATGTAAGGTATTGTGGGCACACCTTTTAAATCATTAATTCCACTGAACACAACCAAGTTCTAAAGGACTGCTCACTCTTAGGTGCCCAGGCTGATAAATTATCGTGAACTTGTGAAAAGCAGCTGAAGTTCTGTGATAAATCAATGTCATCACCTGGTCACAGACACCCAGAGGGGACTGGGTAACAGAACCAACGTGTCATCTCCACACCTCTGCAGTGTGATGATGTGTGACATGCTTTGCCCCTCAGAGCTCTCTCACCACAACCTTGCCCAGAACCCTCCCTCAGCACGGAGCATTGGGGATAACACCAGCACTGGTGTTTACCCTGTGCTGCCCAAGCTCTTCAGGGAGAGCAGAGGGCAAGCCTCAAAACGACAGAAATAAAACCAATGTGTTACCCAAGCCACTAAAACCAACACCTAAAGCAATTGTAGGATCAGACTGAATCCTACACACCTCTCTCACAGCCAGCTAGTCTCCCCTCATGGCTGGGAAACAAGACTGAGAACTTCATCCTAAATTAAAATTTTTAGACAGCTCAGAAACTTATTAACCACCACTCCTTCTTTACTAGAGAGGACATAACCTTAGACTCCTTGACCACAAACAACTCAGACTATTAAAAATTTACTACAGGGAAATGCATTCTCAAATCAGATCCGAGCGTGGCTCAGAATGTCAGCTCCCTTTGTTCCAGGATGCTGCAAGGATGAATCTGGGCAGGGGGTGGAGGGAGAGTGTTATGAGCAAGAATCTGGCTCTACTGATTTCTTGTAAATACCATAAAAATGAACACTTGACCATAATCTATGAATTGGATATAAAGAGAGAAAATAACTCTTACAGAAATGAGCACTTTTAAGAGCTTCTTGAGCATCAAATAGGAGAAAACATTTATGAATTTTTCCATCATAGTGTGCAGTATCGTGTCAGGCAGGATCAACCCCATAAAATTGTTTTGTGACAATACATGTAAATGGTTTTAACATTCTCAATCCCTCCAAAGCGAGAGCAAAGATTACCCAAGCCATCTGAGAGTTCAGAATTGGAATAGGGCCTTTCAAGAGATTATTTGCAGACTAATCATATATTTTCTCATGGAAGCATTCAACAATTTGAAGTACCATATTCATATAGCACATTTTGCCTTCCACAATTACCTCTGAAAGAGCCACTGAAAAATTATACACTGCATAGACAAGAATATATCTAAATGATATGCATGTCTAACAGCAATAGATTATTTTCAAGGGGTCCTAAACCCAGCTTTTCCATTTGTTCATGCAACTGCATGCAGTAATAATTTATGTATAAGAATCTGTGCGTTTCAATCAAATACACACAACTGATAGGCCTTTCTGTTTGCTCATTTTTGAATCTTTATAGATATAAAAAATAAAATAAATAGATTTTTAAAGGTATTACTTTTGGCTTTTTATAAAATCACACACATACATGTGTGCATGCACAACCACCCTGCTCAGGACTCAATCAGTCCTGCAAATCCTGCTGAAGTGATCAAAAGAAACTAAGAAACCAAGTTTTGGGTTGATAACTAGATCCACCTAAAAGAAAAACCTAGATGTCATCACAGGAAATTTTGCTGATTGTATGTTTAAAAAAAATCCTGCTTCAGCTGAAACAAAAGGGTTTCAATTCACTGCAGCCCTACTTGGTACAAGGAGCCTGAGAGAGTCCTGCACCAAACCAAACCCCAGGGACCACAGTCCTGCACCAAACCAAACCCCAGGGACCACAGTCCTGCATCAAACCAAACCAAACCCAGGA
>VYXF01002805.1:821679-835777 GCA_013397295.1 Polioptila caerulea | reverse complement strand
AAGTGATCAAAAGAAACTAAGAAACCAAGTTTTGGGTTGATAACTAGATCCACCTAAAAGAAAAACCTAGATGTCATCACAGGAAATTTTGCTGATTGTATGTTTAAAAAAAATCCTGCTTCAGCTGAAACAAAAGGGTTTCAATTCACTGCAGCCCTACTTGGTACAAGGAGCCTGAGAGAGTCCTGCACCAAACCAAACCCCAGGGACCACAGTCCTGCACCAAACCAAACCCCAGGGACCACAGTCCTGCATCAAACCAAACCAAACCAAATCAAACCAAACCCAACCCCAGAGACCACAGCCCTGCACCAAACAAAACCAAACCAAATCCCAGGGACCACAGTCCTGCATCAAACCAAACCAAATCAAACCAAACCCCAGAGACCACAGTCCTGCACCAAACCAAACCAAACCAAATAAACCAAACCAAACCCCAGGGACCACAGTCCTGCTCCAAACCAAACCAAATCAAACCCAACCCCAGGGACCACAGCCCTGCACCAAACCAAACCCAGGAATCACAACTGATCCCAGGACATGGTGAGGGAGAGGTGAGACAGACTTTGACTTCATCTGATTTCATGGATTTATTAACTTCCTGTGAATAAACTTATTAACTTTTTGGCTTATTGAAGACAAAACACTGTCTTGTCAAACAAAACACAAAAGAAAATATAAAAAAAGATGAATCAGTTTTAGCAGGTCTGGTGTATTTATACACAGACTAAAACTACAGCAGTACTGTGGGAGGGGCAGGAGAAGGCCACCTACAATTCCTCATCCCAATTTCCTTTCCACACTTCGCTTTCATCCTGGCCTCTCACTACTCAGAGTGGCCAGTTGAACAGAACCAAGCAGAAAAATCGTGACTTTCTTTACATTTCAGTGCCTCAAGTCCCAGAAGGGAGCAGAGTCACCTCCTGTGCCCCACACAGATCCTGTCTGTTCCCCAGTTCCTACAAACACTGACCCAGCCCTGGTGCTGGCCACAGAGGGGAGTACAGACCACCAGGATCACAGAATACAGCTGCCTTTAATGCTTTTCCTAACACAAAGGAATTAGTTTAATCCCATAATCAAAGTCCATGTTCAAAAAGCCAAGGCTTTTCTCCAATAATAATCTGGTATCTGTAAAACCACGTGGCACAATAATGCAAGGCTTAATTTTCTTCTGTGCTTTATCATGGAGAGGGGAGAAAAATCTCCCTTCAAAGGCTCATTCATGGTGCATCTTTGATCCTTGGGTTCTTACTGCAGCAACTGACTTTTGGATGCACCATCAGGCAGAGTCTCCAAATTGGTGTTCAGTAATTTATTTTTTTAAAAAAATTTAAAAAATTAAAAATCAACACACCAACTGGAATCCCCCAAACTCGCAGCATCTTTTAAATTTTCTTTGTCTGTGTGAGGAGTGCATTAGATCAGATAAGGGATATTAAATGGCCTTTAAGCCTGACAGCAAAGAGCAGCTCTAATGGGAGTCCCAAATTGTGCTGCCAGCAATCCAGTGTACTTACAAAAAAGCAACAGCAAGATGCCAGAACTCTGCCATGACCTATATTTCCTGCAAACCAATTTTCTTCTTTGTAGGGTGGATGGAAAGAATCCAAGTGCTATTCAAGTTCCTTTTCTTTCTGCTGGAGCTATGCCTTATCATACACATTTTTCCTACACCCAACTTTTCAGTGCCCTACAGCTTTTAAAGCAGGAATTATCTACAGTCTATTTATTTATTATAAACAGTAAATACTGCAAAATCGTGTTTAGGCCACAATTATCAGGTGAGACCAGAATTCTTTGTATCTCATTTCCACACTTTTAAAAGAAACCAAGCCCCTTAAAGGGGAATCTTATCAGAAGAAGAATGTTACAGAGGGATACAGGTCACACATTCCAAGGAATTTCTGTGGATTCACTACTGATGATGCCAAAATTTCCAGCCTTCATATTTATCAAAGTGAGGGGTTCATTCTTTTGCTTATTCCCATGCTATGGGGGAAAACTGTATCCTTTAAGGAGAATATTAAAATCAAGACAACATTTCTAGAGGAAAGGAGCTATCTGCCCAATTTCTCTGATCCCCACTGCCTTGTGATATCCCTATAAATTCCATTTTTGCCTCCAACGGAGGAACTTTGCTCATTTGTTATACACACTCTGCTCAGAGTAGTCAACAAAACACCTGAAAGGATTCATGATCAGCTTGTTTTCACCACCCCATCCCCCCTTACAGCTATCCTTGCCAAATGCAAACTCTCCCCCTCAGGCAGGGAAATTTGGAAGCAGAGCACCTGATGCAGCTTTTATTCCAAAATTGTCTCACGTGTGTTGAGTGTCAGGGAGAGCCATGTTGTGCCACAGCACCCACTTGTCTCGGGAAAATTGAAATCGCTCGGTGTCTAACACTTTGAATGATTTCCCAACTTCTCACTTGCCCCATCTGCTCCTCTCAGCTCAGTTTGATTTGTTTTAGCCTTTGTGTCTGCAGTGGCACCAACAAAACTGCAGCATCACTGCAAGCTCCTCTGCTGTGGAGCGGTGCCAAGGCTCTCAGATTCAGCCTCCTCCAAGAGAAAAGCACCAAAAAAATCAAGATTTCTGCCTCATTCTGTTGTCTCTCCCATCCTCCAACATAATCACAAGCAGCTCTCCTACTCCAATGCTGAGCTCTGAAATAATATCCCACCTACAAGATAAACAACATTAAAATTACAAATCAGATGTCCATATGCAAAGCACATGAATGCCACAGCTCAGCCCCAATTTTACTTTATAAATTGCCTCAATTAGCTAAGGAATTAAGGAAAAACTACATGAGTTTGTGTAGGATTTTGTTTCTATGCTGTTAGCGTGGTACTTAAAGACCTTTAAAGCAAAAATACCACCTACTTGTCTGCATTTAAGAAACTGGGATTCTGAAATCAGACATAGAACTTTTAAATAGGTGGGGAAGTTGACAAAAACAACAGGAGATATACACACATGAAGGGAGGGGGGTTTGGTTAAGAGAGTGCACAAGGTGGGCTGTCCCTGCACTGCAATAGAATCTGCATACACCCATCCAAGGTTTTTAAAAAGGCCTTAAATAGGATGGAAGAAAGATCTCAGAAATTATCACATGGGGAAAAAGCCACGGTCAGTCCACACAAGTATCCATTAAAAAGGACTCAACTCAGACTGAGCAGAATCTTAACAAAAAAAGCCAAAAAACCCCAGACTGAAACTTGTTCATCTTCCCACAGGCTGGTTAGCAACCAGACCAGTGAGGGTCCACAAATGTGCAGATGTAGCTGTGGGAAGGAAATCCCTCCAAAATTGTGACTCTGAGACTCTCCCTTGGGAGCCACCAAGGACTGAATACACCACTTTGTACAGAGAAAGAACAACTGATAGGGAGCAGCACTCACAGCTCACAGCCTGACGTGAGCTCCTGTCACTGTGAGCACCAAGCTGCCAAGAGCTCAGAACTCCAAGACAGTCATCTCAAGTTGCCTTAGGTTTACTCAAAATCAGGTCTCTTCTCAGTGAAAAAATATCTAAATCTCTCCAAAACCTTGGCATTCACTTCAAGTGAAAAGCACCAACAACACAAGTGGCTTGGCCTGGTATTTGTTAGAGATGTTCAGGATGGATCAGGTAGCCAGGAACTTCTGTTTTTCTTAGGAAAGCACTCAGTGAGATACCAACACACATCAGCTCCACCCTGCTGAATCCCTTAGCTGGAATTCCTCACAGTGTCCTGAGTGGGATATTTTTTCCCCAGTGTTCATTCCCTCCTTCTGGTGAAGGTAACAAAACCCAGCTGCACAATTCCAAAGATGTACGGCTGTAACATTTTCTAAGAGAAGTCACTAAACACGCTGCCACTGCAGCAAACTGAGCAGCCAGTCACAAAGGTGGGCTGCTCCTGGATTTGGGCACAGTGTTCAGCAGTCATTGGGAAGTAAATGAGGCAGAAAGTGAGTTAGCCAGGGAACTGCAGGGCTGGGAGCACAGTCAGGTGTGGGAGCTGCAGGGGAAGCAAAGGTGAGCAGAACCAGAGAGCCAGCATTGGTATCTGCAAGGTAAAATATTATGTTTGCAAGTAGAAGAGAAATCTCTCTGGCAGAAGAGGCTGCTGTTGCATTAACTGCTCCTGGGAAGGTCTTTGGCACAGCAGTGAGTGTGTGTGTCCACACTGCTTCTTCAGTAAACAGGGAAAATAAATCAGGATACATCTCAAATTAACCAGCTTCAATGGACATGCCACTTTCCTTCAGAGCTCACAATTTCTCCCATCTCTGTTCTATTTGCTGACAGCTAAAAAATGCTACTCCATTCCCTAGTTTGTATTTTTGAAATCAGGGCTCTGAGATCTCCTTGTCACTCTTCGCAGCCATGACCCCAGTGAGGAAATCTTAGTGGGTTACTGCTTTGTTCCACAGCACCCTGAAAGAACAGCTGCCAGCCAAATGTCTCCAGCCAAATGCAAAATACATTATTAATGGAATTAGAGCAAGGAACCTTTTTGTATGCCTCTTTTATTAAATAATTCCAAGCAACTCCGTTGCACAATTACAACATCTGAACTTTGCTTTTTAAATGTTGCCATGTGTAATCTCCATTGTGTATTTGCACTTGAAATGGTAATCTGAAGGCAGAGTCTGTAATAAGTGGAATTATTAATAAACTCTATTCCAGGTCCTAGCACTAAGAAACTTCCCTAGGGCCCTGCATAAGGTGACATTCTTCCTCTAATATTAAGATAAATTTTATATTTCTTCAAGATTTGCTTACAAAAAGTTATGAAAGCAGACAAGCATTTCCACAGAAAAACAACCTATTTCAAAGACAACCATTAAGAATTAAAACTGCTTCCTCAGCCTCCAGAATTAGAATGACTTGGGCAAACCATAACCTACAGGAACTGTGATGTTCAGCCCTGATCACTTCTCCATAGGGGAGGAATTCCTGGTGGCCTGTGGTTATCAGGCACGAGATAACCCGAGCTTGTGCAAAGCAACCCGTGAAGGAAAGAGGCAAAAATGCAAAGGAAATAAAGAAAAAGTCTGGTCAGCCCATATCACCATCATCAAGGCAGGGTTCTGAGCTGCTCATGGAATTGGTAATGGGGCACTTCCATGTTTCAGCAACCTGTGCAAATCTGGCTCAGGCTGATAATGATCAAACCTAATTACAATCTGACAGCCCTCGGTGGCTTAGACAGTGCTTAAGATTTTATCACAAGTCTCATGATATTTAGTGTTCTTCTTAAGCCCTAATTCCTCATGTCAAGCAATTACCCAAGGTTCTCCACTTCCAATAAAAACGGAGTTTCTGAGCTGTGAGCTTGGAACAAAGCTTCAAACATGACCTAAATGGAATCCAATGGTTTCTAAAGCTTTTTAAATATATATATATACATTTAAAATTCTGCTGGGTCTCTTTACAAGCTTTAGAGCAGGGGGGGCAGATGGATACAGACATATCCAACACAAGTATTGGATAAGAACAAGCAGCTCTAGCATTCCACTGTCAAACACCAAGGGTAGAGCACCTTTCACTGAGTCAGGGAATTAACAGGCCTTAAACCAAAGTCACTGCTTAAAACCACAGCAAAAGAAATCACTCTGCAAGCAATTACTTCTGTTTTGCAACACTAGGTGCCTTGCTGGGAGGTAACAGCTCTCCTCCAACACTGCTGCTTGTCTCGTAGAAGCAACTTCTGTGTCCCACACTCAGTCAGCTTTGACTCAAGAGAAACCTGGGTGACAGCAGGGGAGAGATGAACTGCTCCACACTGGCTTTTGGCTGAGTTCTGCCCCTCTGTGTAAGAAATCCCTTCTGGCTTGAAATGGTAATCTGAAGGGCCCTGTGTGCAGCACCCTGGCTGGCACCAGGAACACACACACATCTTGAGATAATTCACCAGAACTCGTTTGTGAGCCTGGCACGTCTATGCCAGGAGCAGTGTCACCCCCAGCCTGGGTCCTCAGCTCCACCACAAGCTCTTCCAGGAGGTGCTTTGGTCTGTGGTGGGTTTTAGCACCATTTTGAGCTTCCCCACAGAACATCACCTGTGTGAGGTGCCCTACTTGTGTCTGCTGCCTGCTCACACTGTGACTCTCTTCATTAAATGGAAAAGACAATTCCTTATTCAGTTCTCCAGATGGGTTTAATAAGTCTTGATCAGAAATTCTCCTTCCTGGGATAACCTTCTGCTGTTCCTCTCTTATGCTGGGCTGACACGAAAGCTTTGTCTAGGGGAGATCAATTGCACCCAGTAAACAGATATGCGGCTAAAAATCTCTCATTTTTGTTTCTATGAAACAGCTCTTGCCTTCCTAACTTACTGTCCAACCCAAACTCAGCACAGCAGTCCAGAAACTTTCGCAGTCCAGAAAATTTACCTACCTACTCCATTTTTCTTCCAGATTACACTTAGAAGACACAACTGTAGAGAATTCAAATTACATAGCTCAGAAGGAAAATTAGATACACATGACTTATAAATTGAGATGTCCCTGGCCTTGGACCAGGGAAACCTCTTAGTCCATCATGTCAAAGCAGCAGGCAAGAATTTTGATAATGCAATGAGAAAGCTGCTAAAGCCTCAATCCCTGATCTGCTGCCACAGCCAAAAGGGTGAATATTCACTGCAGCTCTTCTGTCTTTATTCAGTCCATTTTAGACTTGATTCCTAAAGGAACCTCAAATCTGTATAATACAATGTGAAACACTTCAGACACGGTGGACAGCTGACCTTTACAAAAAATGATTCTATTTTAATACTGTGTAAGAAATTATGTGCTGGTATCCCACATATATTAGGTTTTGTAAGGACAGCAGGGATGCTCCAAGGCTTCCTTGGTTCTGAGAAAAGCAATATATTTGCTCTACCACAGTGGGATCATGATTTCAGAAGGTGAAGTCCTGATTCCATTTTTCCAAACTCTCAGTGAAAATTCACAATTACAAGCCCTCTAACCACAGGACAACTGTTGGAAGGTTTTTCTATGGAAAACCACTATGGAGCACCTGTGATTTAACTGACCCCACCACTGGCCATGGAGAGCCTGCTCTCAACCCTAACTAAGGCTTTACTCCACCTCTACACAGACCTCCAGTGGGCCAAAGCCTTTCCCACATGAAAAATACTGAACTAATATAATTTAAAGCATGAATTTAAGCTCATTTGAAGGGCTGCAAAGCCAAGTGAAGGCATGGTTATTTCAATAGTAAAGTTGCAAATCTCAGTTTAGCCTCATCTTACAGAAGGCTTTTAAAAGTTAAATCTATATAAACCAGTCCTAATCTCAAAAATGTTTCTGATAAGGGCCTGTACCAGCTTAAGAGTGTAGGGAAAAGTAAATCAATTTAAAGTGAGACTTGTTCAGTGATCATGCACATCTCTAAACTGTGACTGGAGGGACTTTGGTCTATTGACAGTAATCACACACTTTAACACAAGCCCAACATCATCTCTTCATTCACCAGACAAATAAAATTTCATGTTGGAAAACAGTAATGACAACAGTTAATATTTTCAGTAATAAGTTATCCTCACAGAGAGCACTTGACCTTCATTGTAATTTCCACACAGCTTGCAGTAAACCACCTGAGTGTGTCTAAAATGTAATGAATAAAGAAATATTAAAAAGGATAGAATGTTATTAAAGTAGCCCACAATTCAAACAGCACAATTACTGAAAAAAACAATGTTTGAGACTACATCACTCCCAATCCTTCTCACACTGGATGAGCTACTCTATAATTTATTTTGCCTAACAACAGCTTCTGTCCATATTGCCTCTCTTTATCCCCAAAGACTCTATTAATGCAGCCCACTGTGCCACATGACAGCACAATGCCCACATGAGGCATGAAATGTCACAGATCACAGCTTTAAACCTGGCCAACACAATATATTCATCAAATTCTTCCATGCAGTGGAAACATTTGTTGTGATTTTGTGGGTCAAGCTACAAGAGGCAGATGGGATGGGCTCTTTGTTTACATGGGGGTCCCTAAGCACATCCACTTTGTTTATAAGGGACAAAACCCAGCCTTGCACAGAGATCTAAGAAGCCTTGGACCAAAGACATTGTTATTTTAAAAGATGAGAAAAAGTGGTTTGTTCTGAGGCTTTTGCACAACAATCATGGCTCCTTTTGACCATTATATTCCACATATTCTGAACACATTCTTGAAAAGCTCAATGTTGGGCTTTTGGCTCACATCCTGAGAGGAGATGAGCATAATTAAGATCCACCCGTAAATTAAAGCAAGTCTGACAGCAACAGGGTGGTGAGACTCTCCCCAGCACTCACCCCTGTGAAATCCCACAAATTCTGTAGGAAATGCACCATAGCAGGTCAGAGTGGCCAGCTCTTTGATTTTAAGCAGAAATTCGGGATGAGTGGATGTTGATATTGGCTTTACCCATCATTCCACAGACCACAAAACAACCTAAACTGCCCACAGAGACACAAAAATGTAGAAAGAAAAATCCTTGGATACAAAATGGATCACTTGATACATTATGAATATTTTGAGCAATTTTTGAAACAGCATTTTAGATTATTGACATTGATGTTACCATGAGAGTTTTTGGGGAAATTCTTGTATCAACAGCAAAAATCTTTGCTGCAAGGAGAGTGTTAACCCTGTTATCTTTTAATTATTTGTGTTGCACCTGAGTATCAGTGGCATGTGTGGGTTAAAAGCACAGCCTACCTATATAGAATCTTGCAGGAAAACAAAATCTCAGGGCAGGTTTTCCAGTAGAAAAAGGAAAGGGGAAAAAAAAGTATCTGCTACTACATTGCTCTTTTTGTTAACAAAATTATACAGTCATGTCTGGAAGCATAACTAATTTTATCTCCAGCATCTGCCACTGCTTCATGACCTCTAAGATAGTCTGCAAGCACACTGATAAACAGATTAAAAGGTAACTCAATGGATATGGAGCAATCCTCCGAGTTCCCAGAACGATATTTGACTGAATCACACCAAAAACAACATCCCTGAAACTCCAAAAGAAGAGGAAACTCCTTCTCCCCCCAGAAGCAGACTGCCATCCTACTGTTTTCCTTTCCTGAATACCAAAAATCACTACTACAAAACCATATTTGTAACCAGCATCGATTATTTTACAGAGAAGAAAAGCCTGTTTGCTTGTTTGCTTCAGAAAGGGTTCAAGTTTAGATAGCTAAATGGAAAATCGTGATTACAGAGAAGAAAATACTTTATGCATCAGCTCCTTTCTCTTGGAATGCCAGCTTCAATAAGATTGATCACATTTCCTATGGACAGATGATCCTCCCATCCATCAGTCCTCATGGAACAGGGCAGAAGCCCAGCAGCCTGGTGCTTAGGGAAGGAGGGAAATCTGCCCATGGCAGGAGGTTGGAATGACTTCTCTTTAGGGTCCCTCCCAACCCAAACCACTCTGGGATCCTATGCCATGGCCAGTTGAACTGTAGGGAATCTTCTCCACGTGAAGACCTTTTAAATTGGAATTGGGCTTTGATGTGCAATGCTCAGTATTGGGATTTCCTTCTTCCTTAGCAGCTCAGGGTGAAGAAAACCTGTGGAATTGCCAGGCAGGTGTACCCAGAGAGCCCCGACCCAGTGGGAGGAGGGCAGACTGACTAAAGCAACTCATCTTGAAGGAAGGCAAAGCATTCACTTCATCCTCATGAAGAAGTGAAAGCTCAGGCTTTCAAATGAGATGTAAAATAGAGCCCTGACCATTCATCATCATTAAAGAGCCCATGAAAATCAAGAAAAACAAGAGCAAAAATGTTAACTAACATGTCCTGGCCAATATCCAACTCGGATAATTGCATTCTGCTTCCTAAATTCCCCTTGCAGTTTCAATTGGATTAGTTTTTCTTCATTTCTCTTCCCTAAACCCCTCCTGCATAATGTTTGCAGCCTGGAATGGCTGCTGTATTCCACTCCAGAGCTATGTGAATTATCAGTGCTGGGCAATCCCAACATACATTTTGGATATATTAGTCAGGGAAAACACTCTCTGAGCTGGAGTAATCCCCTCACCTCTCACTGAGGAGCATTTAACTTCACAATTGAGAAATCCCTCTGATGTTAATAAGATTTTTTGAGGTTTTTTTTCCCTAAAATATTGCCCTGCAAGGATTGGTACCAAACCAGTCTCCTGCCAATTAGGGAAGTCCTTTGCTGGGCCATATCCTCAGCTTGAGGAACCAGCTGCACTTGCTTTGGCTTCAGTAGGGCTCTGCTACATTAAAACAGGAGTAAATATTCACATAGTGGTTTGTTTTTTTTTTTTTTCACTAAATCACTTATGTTTAAATGTTGGAAGAATCAAAGGAGTTGGCTGTTGAATGCATCAATCTGTGGTTATAAAAGAGGAATATCAGAATGTATTCTCATCCCTTTTAACTGGCTTGCAAATCTTCATGCTATTTTAAAGGGAAGTTGGAGGTTCTTTAACTTGGCATACTGATGAAAAATGAAAGTGCTGTGAAATATGAATCTCCTGTTGTATGCTACTTGTATTCTCCTGTAAATACTCACAACAGTGTAAAGGCAAACTGAAAAGTCCTGACCCAGTGCATTTTATGAAACAGGAGGAGCAAAGGTGATTTATGTGCATAAAAGCAAAAACTGACAAGCCTTTGATTTTCTTGCAGAACAATCCCAAAATGATTGTCAAGACTGCTTAGGTTTTTTGCCCTCTGCACCTCCTGTAATAGGACCATTTTATCCAACATGCTGTTTTATAGACACTGTGTATAGGGTCATTTCCACCTGCTAGCCAGCTTACTCAAAAGAATACT
This sequence comes from Polioptila caerulea, assembly GCA_013397295.1. Classification (NCBI taxonomy): domain Eukaryota; kingdom Metazoa; phylum Chordata; class Aves; order Passeriformes; family Certhiidae; genus Polioptila; species Polioptila caerulea. Next base: position 824,969 of record VYXF01002805.1, on the reverse strand, counting down.
TCTCATTCCCCCTTCCAAGAGCTCTTAGCAGCAGTTGAGATTGGCTTGTTTTCACTTCCAGCCTGCTCCTGCATCTCTGGTTAAGCATAAACCCACAAATACACCACTTATTCCTTCTTTAGAGCTCTGAAAGCAGAAGGACATCCTTAAAAATCTGACAGCAATTGTAGACAGGCTGCAGTCAGAAAAACATGGAACACAGTGAATACACCCAGTCTGGGATTTTCTCCTGAATATCCTAACCTTCCTCTCCTTTTTCCCTTGTAGGAGGTGTCACTGTGAAGGGATCCCTATTTGTCAGCTCCACGCTGGGCTGGCTGCAACATCATGCTTAATTCCCTTGACAAAGTGTGGATGGAACAGGGGGATGGGAAACCTCCACCAGCATCCTACTGCTGCAGCAAACGTGCCTAGTGAAGGGTATGGAATCGAGTGAGGAAATTAAAGGTACCAGAGGGTGAATATCAGCACGACTGAGGCTCACCTGATGAGCACAGATGGATCTGCAAAGGGATTTTGGGCCAGCATCAGATGGTTAAAGAAGCCCAGACCGTGTTCCTGATCTGCAGCACACACCTGAGTTTGATAAGGGGAGAGCTGATCACCAGAAATCACTGACACATTTTTTTCATCTACAGCCATTCTGGGTAGCAGCCTTGACTCCAGCTCAGCTCCTTTTGCACACAGCTGACATCCACATGGGAAATTACACCCATCCTCCACCAGAGACTCCTCTGTTCCATGGTTTTGCTCCAGTGGAGAAATGGGCTTGAGCTGCAGAACTTTGAGGTTTGCACCTTATGATAAGTAGTGTCAAGATTATATGGCATTTACAGCAAACACAAGATGGAAAGTTCAGTCCTCCCACCAAAAGAGAATTTCAAAAGTGTACAACTGTTCATCCATTGCCTTGGTTTCATGAACAACCTGAAGGAAAGACTGGAGTAAGAGGTCTCTTTCAGCCACTCCTTCCTTCCCACTTTGATTTCTCTTTAAGATTACCCTGTGTGGAGTGGAAACGTTTGCACTCCTGTGCTCTGAAACAGCCACTGCCATGACAATCAATAAAAATCGACATGACTACAGGAACTACAGAAGCTTGGGATTAGCGAGATCTAAAAATGGATGGACTTCCCTGCCCTCCTCTCTGCATCTTGAGGAACCCTTCCAAAAACCTGACTGTAAACTTTTTAATTCTCTGTCAGCTCCCAGGAGAAAATCATTACAGAGGCAAAATTACAGAGCAGCAAGTGCCACTCTGCAATAAGTGCCTGTCAGTCAAGCAGGCATCACCCCATAGTCACCCCCAGCACTCCCACCCTCCAATCCAGAAAAAAGGGTGCTGGGCATGGAGAGCTTGCTTGGAGCACTGATCAGGCCAAAGCTGTAATCAGCCAGTCAGTGGCACAATAGCTTAATTCTTTATTTATTAGTCTGTCTCCCCTCTCTGGTTCAAGCAGTTTATACACTTAATTCAATTTTAAGAGCGATGTGTTTGTTTACTAGAGCAAACAAAAACCAGTCATGAAGAGCTGTAGTTAAAGACAAGTAACCAACCTTCTTGTCTTCTGCTCAAAATTAATTTTTTAGCACCAAATATTGACATTAGAAGCTTAGTTCCATGGCTGCTTTTCACACCTGCTAAGCACACACCAGAGAATTTGGTGTGAAATCACTGAAGGAGAGGTGCTGACCTGTGCTTTCAGCATGACAGCCCAAAGAAACCATCTAAAACCTAGTGGGGTTCTTCAGACCAAACCTTGATCAATTTGTCAACACCATCAACTCAGGAATCTTCTTTCCCTTTTATCTTTAGCCTTACTTGCCTTCATTCCTTGCAGCATCAGAGATAGAGTAAAGCAGACAGAGAGGAGAGTGATGGTATCATCTACCACTGCACTCTGCTTGGTCAAGAAAAGGTATTAAAGCTGGAGACTTCTCTGCCAATTGAAGGGAGGAGGAAGGAGGGGGAAAAAAAATTAAAAAAAAAACCAGGAAAACCTGTTGCCAAAAAAAATTCATTACAAATAAAGCCTTGGGTTTGGAGCTTTGTTTCTTTAAATTTTGGGTTTAGATTTACCACTCATGTGAACATCTACAAGCAGTTCAACACCACAATTAAAAAAGCACAATCAATTCAGCCCAGATTCCTTAAATCCAATATAATCACTTCCCACAGAACTACTGAAGTCTACTGAAAACATAGCTGCAGCATTAGAGGGTTATTTGCTCCAAGGACCTCTTTAATATGGCTGTATTGTAATACTGCAGTGCAAGAGCCTCTCCAGCCATAAAAAGAAATTTAGCCCAGAACCACAACTTGTGGGCAATGAAAAACACATTTGCTCCAATTTGCCATCATTTAATAATAGCATTATTTAACAAGATCAGAACAACCAGCCTCAGAAGACACAGCAGTGCACTTCTTCTCATGAGACTCCGAGGGCACTGAAAGGAAATTCATTCTGCAAACCAAACATTCAAAGCAACCAGCACCACTAGAAAGACCATATTCAAAAGGGGGAAAAACATTTAGTGACTGACCAGAAAAAGAGAACCCCTCTCTATATCCCCAGACATGCACATTTTACTTTGAAGCTGCTGTATATCTCACTGGCAAGGAAAATAATAGTCTTCCCCTGGAAGTAACGTGTTTGTCATTACACTTTCATTTCCATTCCAAATCAAGAACACACTGAATTTGCACACATGGGGAAGCAGCTACCAAGATCTGGGTGTATTCTGTATCACATCACTAGTCAAACCCCATATATCCTCACATAATTATTTTCCTACAAGGTTATGCCTAATTAGCCACTAACCTCCCTGATTAATCATCTACACTACAAGAAGGCGTCGAGAAAAAGGCAGAGGGGCGACAAAATATTTATTCGGGCTGTAAATAATAAACCAAGAAGGGACAGCTGCTTCAAGTTGCCCCTTCCCGGCTGGCACGCAGAGGTGGATGGCGAGAAAACCCTGCTCGAGAGTCTCACACACACAGACACACACACAAATAAGAAAGGAAGCGGTGTCTCACGTTCATTCGCAGCACGGCTCGGAGATGCTCACTACGGCTCTAAGTTGCCCGTGCCCGGCTCTGGAAGTGTTAAATCCCCGCGCACGGCCCCGAAGCGCGGCTCCTGCGGCCGAGCCGCCGCTCGCATCCCCGCTCGCACGTCCCAGCCGCGCAGTGGTGGCCGGCAGGCGAGGCGGCTCCGCGCTGCCCGAGCATCCCTCCCCGCCTCCTCGCCGGCTCCGCCGCGCCAGCGCCTCCCTCCCGGCGGAAA